>PISX010029779.1:0-12348 GCA_004024625.1 Mellivora capensis | reverse complement strand
CTACGTGATTTTTTAGATTTTTGGTATGTACATTAGGAATTGTGTACAAATTGAAATGTCTGTACTGATCCTCAGAACAACCAATAAAAACTCAGTTATGAAAAAAAACGGCTTTTGGGCTAAGCAACTGGAAAAATTAAATTCATTCACTGAGACTCAGAAGATCACAGAAGGTGGTTTTCCAGGTGGGTATGTGGGTAGGAAACAGGTATTGGGCCTACTAAGTTTGGAACGCCTTCTGTATCCAAGAACAGGGTTAGAAAGTTGGTTAGATACCTAAGCCTTGAGTTCAGGAGACTTCCCAACATGTAGAAATAAATTTGGGAGTCAACTGCAAAGGCTATTTAAAGACCAGAGATGATACACCATTACTGTTATGACTGTTAAACCAACATTTAAGAGGAGCAAAGGGTGCTGGATGGAGAGTCTCGGTTCAACAACAAACCACAAGAGAAACTGAAACAGAGAATTTTATTACTCACAGGTACTGCAGAAAGTACACAGAATGTCTCAAGGAGACACAAGGAAGGTCAAGACAAAATGAAGACAGAAAATGGCAGGATTGGGGCACATGCCTTAATCAGGGCCCATGGTCTGAGTGCTTTAAGGTTCCCAGGCTGAGGCCAGATCGGTCAATTCAAACCAAAAGAGCAGGATTCTGGTAAACTCCACGGGGGTCTTACTCCAGGAGCGCACAAGAAAAAGGCCCTGGGAGGCAGGGAGACTATTAATCACCAGGGCTACTGGGGTAGTCACATCAGAAACATAGATTTACTTGTGATTCTGTGGGTTGCTCTCTAGGGTTTGTCCTTGCATGAGGAACCAGTGTGAGTCTGAGGTCCTCACAGGCCACTTGCTGAACGAAATAGATGCCAAGGCAGCAACATCATGGAGCAGTTAGCTAAACTCTTGACAGCTACCAATGAATGGAGTGTCATTGGGCTGAAAAGAAATTCAAGGACTGAAACTTTGGTTGGTGAGAAGGAACCAGCAAGGGAGCCTGAGAAGAGGCAGTTAGGGTGAAGTTAAGAGGAAAACCAGGAGAGATGGATGACCTAAGAAGCCAAGAGAAGAACAGGTTTCATGAAGGAGGGAATAAACTTCTATGTGAAAAGCTGCTCTTAGTCAAATAACGTGAGGGCTGAGGGAGAATCAGCAATTGGATCTAGAAGTGTGGAAATCGTAGATGTTGGTAAGGTCTATGACAGGGGAGTTTTGAGTTATAAAAGCCTGATTGAAGTGAAGTCAAGAGAATGAAGGATGGGAGAAGGAGAATCAAAAATGAGGCCTGTGTCTAGAGGGGGCCGAGTCAAAGAAGTGACCACGGTGATCTTGGTGGTGGTGGTGGTGCTGCTACTAAAGTAGGAGAGAAAGCAGTATGTTTTTTAGAAAATGGTCCAGAAGACGGGGAAAATAGCAATTTTCATGAGAAAAAGAGGACAAAGGCATCATAAATATTTTTCCTCTATCAATAATGAAGATTCTAGCTATACATTTTCTCTTATTCACTTTCTAATTACAATCATAAATGATTCCTAATTGCAATCCTAAGGATCTGCAGGAGTATCCTACAGAATCTCCGGTAAATACCCTACATGGCCTTGACTGCCTCTGTTGCCCTGGTGAGTGGAGTTTCATAATCCAACAGATTCCGGTTGAGCATGGTCCAGATGATTCCATCCCAATTCTAAAACACCTTTTCCTCTAAAGTTGTTTCAGTGTCTCACTGAAATAGTTTGTCTTCTCAGGCCGAACCCTTAATTTTCCCAGTAAAGGGGTGCCTGGATGGCTCAGTCAGTTGAGCATCTGCCCTGGGCTCAGGTCACAATCCTGGGGTTCTGGTTTCAAGCCCCATATAGGGCTCCCAGCTTGGTGGGGAGCCTGCTTCTTCCTCTCCTCCCTGCTTGTGCTCTCTGTCACTATCTCTGTCTCTCTTAAATAAATAATAATAATTTTCCCAGTAAAATGTCAACCTCCTACATACACACATACACAGAGAGACAGAGAGAGTCCCTTTAATCGCCCCATTTATCCCTTAGAAGTAGCTCACACTGTTGCAGCTTTCTTAGGAAATGGCCCTTGAATCACAGTCATTTCACTGCACTAACATCAGAGTCAAAAAGTAAGTTCAAACTTTCTCTTTTATATAGAATGCAGTGGCATGTGTTTCAAGGCTGCATGTACTGCTCAAACTCTCAACATTGTTTTTGCTTGAAAAGGATATTTTGAAATGTCATTCTTACTCTTATATGTATTCCTATACATATATTCTTACTAGTACATACTATTACTACTATTCTCTTGTTCATATTTTCTCAGAACAGAAATAGTACTAGCAAATGTTCCTGAAATGAAAAACTGTTTTTCATATGCTCTCTATGTCTACCGTGTGCAAAAAAATCTTTTCCCCAAACTTTGGAAGATAAAGTACTACAGAGGATAGATTTTATCCCGTTCATTTGTGCCATAAGGAAATAACTCTGAATCTTTACAATGAGTTCTACTCTTCTAAATCACTATAATTGTTTCCCATGCCAGTATAATCATGTCACTTAATCTGATTAAGAGGAGCAGCACTTAGTTTATCAACATGATTAAAGGCAATGTACAAAAGAATGTGAACTCGACTGTTACTCAGAGGCTAGTCACTAGAATCGGCATCTATTCACTTCTCCTCAAGCCTAATATCAAGATAAGGGTCATATGATTTTTATGACGCTGCTGTTACAATCGGGCTCAATCTGACTCAGGAAAAAGTAAAAAATATATAGTGAAGGAGAGCTATGAGTTTTGGGGATCAGATGAATGGATTCAAGAGAGAATGCACTTTAGGGTAAAAAAGACAGAAATCAGGAATCATGGCTCAGAAACAAATCTGCTCCAAGTTACGTTGTTAAGCAAGTCAGGAATATCAACAGTAAGTCTCCGACTCATTTTTAAAATTCACTTGTTCATTCAACATTCATTGATTCTTTCATTTAATAGGGTGCCAAGCACTATGTGCTAAGTCACAAGGTTAAACAAAATAGACAGAATGTGTGTCTTCAGATATCTTATACTGTAATGGAAGAAATGGAAAATAAAAATAAATTCATATAAACGTACAAAATTGCACATTAAAATTAATCCTCTGAAGAAAAAGAAAGCCAGTTAAGATGATAAAGGGTGAGAAGAGGTACCATTTTGGATAAGAGAGTTAGGAAAGACTTATTCAAGAAGGTGCTGCTTTTAGAGACCTGAATTACAGGAGGCAAACGTGCAAATACCTGGGAGAAATTCTCGGAGGGTAAGGCATCTCGGAGGTAAGGCCTCCATCAAAAGGCAAAAAAGACCTTTTGATGGAGATGTGCCTGGCTTGTTCAAGGAATAGAAAAAAGGCCAGTGAGGAAGCAGAATAGTGAGCAAAAAGAGTGGTAGACATGAAATCACAAAGACAACCAGAAGCCAAATCACACAGAAGCTGTGGCAAAGATTTTGGATATTATTTTAAATCTGGTGCAGCACAATACTACCATAAAGACAGACCACCAACATGGCAGAAACTGAAGGGTAAACACAGACATTTTACATACCTAGTTGAAAATACTAATGTACTCCCTTTGTCATCACTTCTGAAATTCTAGTCAAGCTGAAAAAGTTGGTGTGTATGCAGGGAGTGGAAAGGGTAAAATGTGAACCAACCATAAATTCTGGCATCAGAATTCAGTCTGCAGACACAGCAAACCATTAAAAGGTAGAGGATATGATCTCTGTACAAATAGTTAAGTGCTAAGAGCAAAAGGCATAGGGGAGAAGAAGACCCAAAATCAAGTAGACATCTCCTAACAGATAAGAAGGGTACATATATAGAAATCTAAGGCAAGCCAATGATCCAAAAAGAACAGGCAAACTGTGGGCACCAGGAAGAACCGCTAGTGAATAACATGGTCATGGTCTCACCTGCTGAGTGGGTTCTATCCCTAAGACAGGGCTGAAGAAAGCTAACTCCTAATCCTATTAGATCCAAAGCTTCTAGGTAACTACTCAAAGATTAAAACTGAGCCAAAACATGGAATGTGGCCACCAGAAGGAGAACGGCAGCTTTTTTGTAGTTACAAATATATATCAGGATTCTCCAAGAAACAGAACCAACAGGAGTTCTATAGATAAATATTCACTTATTTATCTCAGGAGATTTATAAAAGAAATATTATAAAAACTGGTTCATGCAAATCGAAGGCCAAGAAGTCCCACAATCTGCCATCTGCAAACTGGAAACCCAGGAATGCCAGTAGTGTAATTCAATCCATGCCCAAAGGTCCAAGACCTGATCAGTGGTGTAGGTACTGGCCTGAGTCTGAAAGCCCAAGAACCAGGAGTGCCAATGTCTTTTTTTTTTTTAAATTTCTTTTCAGTGTTCCAGGATTCATTGTTTATGTACCACACCCAGGGCTCCATGCAATATGTGCCCTTCATAATACCCACCACCAGGCTCACCCAACCTCCCACCCCTTACCCCTCCAAAACCCTTGGATTGTTTTTCAGAGTCCACAGTCTCTCATGGTTTGTCTCTCCCTCCAATTTCCCCCAACTCCCTTTTCTTCTCCATCTCCCCATGTCCTCCGTATTATTCCTTATGCTCCACAAATAGGCGCAACCATATAATTGACTCTCTCAGCTTGACTTATTTCATTCAGCATAAACTCTTCCAGTTCCATCCATGTTGATACAAAAGTTGGCTATTCATCCTTTCTGATGGAGGCATAATACTCCATTTTCTATATGGACCACATCTTCCCTATCCATTCATCCACTGAAGGGCATCATCACGGTTCTATCTACAGTTTGGTGACTGTGGCCATTGCTGCTATGAACATGGGGGTACAGATGGCCCCTTCTTTTCACTACATCTGTATCATTGGGGTAAATACTCAGTGCAATTGCAGGGTCATAGGGAAGCTCTATTTTTAATTTATTAAGGAATCTTCACACTGTTTTCCAAAGTGGCTACACCAACTTGCATTCCCACCAACAGTGTAAGAGGGTTCCCCTTTCTCCACATCCTGTCCAACACATGCTGTTTACTGTCTTGTTATTTTAGTGCCGATGTCTCTTAAGCAGAAAGCAAATTCACTCTTCATCTTTTTCGTTCTATTCAAGCCTCAACAAATCGGACTGATGCCCCTAGGTGTTGGTGAGGATGATCTTTACTCAGTCTGCCAATTCTAATGCCCCTTCTCTGGAAACATCCTCACAGACACTCTCAGAAATGTTTTACCAACTATGTTGGCATCCCTTGGCCCAGTCAATCTGACACTTAAACTAACCATCACAGTGTAGAGGCCCGTAACGGCAAGACAAGATGCTAGGGCAAGCCTGAATGGGAGTTGGTTTTCCATCTCCCGACATGGGTGAATATGTGAAGTTGAGCCTATAGAGGGCAACCAGACAGCCTTTACTGTGGAGTAAAGACAACAGAAGAATGTCAGGATTCAGGCTGGCTCATCGGTGCTCTCAACATTGGCTTAAGGACAGCACTGAAGGGCCCAGCATAACTGGTTGCCTTCCGAGTCCCAAAGTTTACTTTCAAAAATTATTCTAGACCTAATATTGGGAATTATTTCTACCTCATTATCTAGAGGAACAATTAGAGGTCAATTTATCTGTCATGGGAAGTTTTTGCTTATCTTCAAAGGAAGTTACTGAAATGAAAATCTTCAAGACAAGTGGCCAAAGGTGTTTGGTAACATAAAAGTGATTCTTCTTCACTGATTGGATTTGCAAATCAAACATACTTCTCCTACCAAAGGAGGGGTATTTTCTCACTGGCTCTCTAGCCAGCATTCATCAGCTCACACTTACTGACAAATGATATAAGCTCCCGGGAGAAGAATAAAGATATAATCAGTCACTTTTAAACTTTTGTGTGTGGGTGTCTGGCCTAAAACCAAACCAAACAAAACCCACACACATAATGTGAAAACTATCTTCTTAACAAAATCTTCACGTACAGTGAAATATGGCTAACTATATGCACGCTGTCTTATAGAAGACCACTAATGCTTTCATTGTCCATGACTGACACTCTGTACCACCTATTAAAGAACAACCATCCATTTCTGTTTTCTCTCTCCCTGAGCTCCTGGTAACCACCGTTCTACTTTCTGCTTCCGCTTCATCATTTTTCCTCTAGAGAAGATTCCAACTTAGTTATTATATTCTTTGGCTCCAAAAATTCTGTTTGGTTTTGTTTATATTTTTTACCTTTTGTTGAGATACTCATTTTGTTCATGCATCGTTTTTCTGAGCTTATTGATCATCTTTATGATAATTTAAATTATTTGTCAATTAATTAATATAATCCCTTCTCTAAGGATCAGTATCTGGAGATTTTTTGGGTTCCTTTGGTTGCACCATATCTTCTGGTTTCTTTGTATCCTGGAAACTTTTTGTTGGGATCCCTGCATTTGGAAAAGAAACCGATATCTCTCCTAATCTTTAAAGACTAGCTTCATAAAGGGAACACCTTGACCAATTAGCCCAGCTAGAGATTCTGGGACCTTTCAAATTCTTTCTAGAGCTGCCTTTTCACTGGACTTGTGCTTATAAATTCCAAATTAGAGGGATTCACTGGTTTTTGAGTTTTTTGTTTTCATTTGCAGTAGCTCATAATCTCTTGCTCTCTCTGGTGTCAGTCTGCAGTACTACAAGTTTCTGGAATTGCCTCAATACACCCAGCTTTCTTCTGTTTTCAGCAGCAGACTTCTAGACATTGCTGGGTATTAGCACTTTGGAGTCCAGAGAGACAGGAACCAGCACCTTGAACAAATTTCTGAGAAGTCGTTGGACACACACTCCTCCCCAAGGAGAAACCAGTAGTTGGAGGTTCTCTCCTACTCATTTTCAGGTAGCTGCAGGGAGACTATAGCAAGGGAGTGCTCCAAACCTTCACCTTAGTTCTCAGTGGTCCTGACACCATTTTCTGCTGGCACTTAGATTCAGGCAAGACTGAAACCCATCCCAGCCCTGCAGAAAGATCTGAATATTGAAAATATGCTCCGGGTTTCTCTTTCCTTCCCCAGGGACACCAAGGGGACGGACTGTGCTACACTGAGCTAGTGGGAAGGACTATGGTATAGACTGTAGCTGGTTTTGCACTTGCCTAGTGTGCAAGGGCCTCTTAACTATTTTCTGGATTTCTCACAAAGGAAACTGGTCTGCTTTTATTTTGAGTCAATGTCTCCACTGGGGGAAGAAAGAGTGGAGCTTCCTATTCTACTGTCTTGCTGACATCAATCCCTGGGTCATTAAAAAAAAAAAAAAAAAAAGGCAAGCTAAGAATCACACTCTCCCTATAAGCCTGTAAACACTTTCAGAGGAACCTCCATCACCCAGCTCAGAGACCAGCATATAGTATATGCCTATTAAACATATATTTAGGGACGCCTGGGTGGCTCAGTTGGTTGGACGACTGCCTTCGGCTCAGGTCATGATCCCGGAGACCCAGGATCGAGTCCTGCATCAGGCTCCCAGCTCCACGGGAGCTCCCTCTGACCTTCTCCTCGCTCATGCTCTCTCACTGCCTCTCTCTCAAATAAATAAATAAAATCTTTAAACATATATTTAAATGAACTAAAGGCTGTACAAGACACTGGTAGAAGTAGGATTTGAACTTAAAAGCCACGGCATTGTCAAACTTTCATAAATGGCCTTTCAATGGTTCTCTATTCAAATTTACAAGAGTGCCTAGGAATTTACTTATCAACTATCACAGACAGAATTCAGGCTTGGGGAAGCAGTGGGGTATATAAGAAAGAGTATGGAAGACTTCGTGTCAACTATCTGAGTTTGAATCAAATTCTTTCAAATCCTCCTAGTTATTTTCAATCCTAGACATTCGTCAAATTCACCTGTGGAACCTTGGAAACATAGATTCCCAGGACTTACCCTACTGAATCAAAGCTTAGAGGAGTGGAGCCTAAACAGATACCATTTAAACAGATTAACAAGGTTGAAAAATACTGTTTAAGCTACTTCATAAAAGGCATGCCCCAATCTTTCAGAACCTTAGCAAGCTCAACTATCTGTAAAATGGGCTATTGGTTCTTCCATCACTGACCTCATGGGGATATTATAAGGGTCTAGTCACAGTGGGAAAACACATGAAAGCAATGTAAATTGTAAACTATGGTAATAATGTAAGATAATTTCATGCTATCAGGTAATTTGAATATCAGATCAGGGTTTAATGAAAACAAACCACAACTATCTCCTATTGACATGTGCTATTCTTTATATAGAAAAAAAACCATAATCTTCTCTTTTTGAAGTTACAATTATACTTCTTATTGTAGCCGTGCTTTTGTGAAGTTATTTATAAATCAAATTTTATTTTAAGCACATTAAGAGAACAAGCCATCTAAAGTAACTCCCTTTTGAACGTCTTATGAAATAAAGAATGCTTCTAAAATGCAAATAGACAATCCCCAAGTGGTCATTTTTTTTAAGATTGGGTTTTATATATGATGTTCTCTGGAAATGGGACACAGCTGTATTGCTGTCAGAAATATCTAGCAGTTTTGCTATAAAACAACTCCTGTTTTTCTTGGGTCACACTCCACATCCATCCTCCCAGGAAAGAGGAGATACTCAGGGCCTTTCAGTTGCCCACCAAATGCAAAGAAACAAATACAGATGTTATCTCCTAGTCACAGCTGGTCTCCCCCACTTCCCATAATAAAGCCTTAAATCAAACAGAGGACTCCCCACAAAAAGTACTCTTAATGAAATATATCTCACATCCCAATGCTCAGGGCTGATTTATTAAACACCTAGGAACCAAATATCCTCTTGGATAGTCCAGAAATCTCACATGAGAACTTTCTTTAAAAATTCACTGTATTTCTTGGTTCAGTTAGATTGATAATGTTTTAGCTATTAAAAATAAAAGGCTTTTTCATACAATTTGGTTTCTCAGAAACTTGGGGAAAAATTTTTTTTTTCACAATGAGTTTCCTTTCAAAAAAAGAAAAGTTATGGGAGTTCAAGATCAAGATTTAAGTCACTTACCATTTGAGTCAAACCTGTTTTAGAATTTCATTTTGCTAAGGCCCAATCTCCAATTATGGCGACTGGCTGCCAGTGTGCACAGTAGCTGTTGAAGGATTGGAAATGTAAAGGAGAGCTGATTGGAGTGGCTCACCCATGTATGACTTTTCACTTACTAGTTTAGAACTGCCCAAAAACAATTTTCTCAAAGGTGTTGAATATTTTTGACTGGGAGCTTACAGGGCTAACCAAGAGATTCAGTGAACTCTTTCATCATTAATTCAGATGTATTTCTGAATTCTGATTAATCTGGCAGAATAAATCTCAAAGCACTGGTAAGTAAAGAAAGACCTCTCACAAGCCACAAATTAAGAAAGTAAGAGCTGTAAGGACTGAGGCAAGCCAATATCATAATGAAGAATACGGTGACTGAGAGCATGGATTCTGAAGCCAGACTGGGTCCAATGGCAACACTGACACTAGTTATGTGACTTTAAGCAAGTCAGTTCGCTTTTGTAAACTTTAGTTTTCTTATCCATAAACATAGGTGATGACAGATTGACCTATAATAGAACTTGCTATAAAGGAAAATAAGTTAATGTGCAAAGTTCTTAAGATAGTACCTGGAACATAGTAGGTGCTATAAGGTTTTTAAAGATTAAAAATAATGTAGAACACAATTTAAAATAACTGCCATTTGCATCAACATGGATGGAACTGGAGGGGATTATGCTAAGTGAAATAAGTCAAGCAGAGAAAGACAATTATATGGTTTCACTCATATGTAGAACATAAGGAATAGTGCAGAGGACTAAAGGGGAAGGGAGGGAAAACTGAATGGGAAGGAATTAGAGAGGGAAACAAACCATGAGAGACTCTGGACTCCAGGAAACAAACTGAGGGTTACAGAAGGGAGGCGGGTGGTGGGGGAGATGAGGTATTAAGGAGGGCACCTGCTGTGATGAGCACTGGGTGTTATACGAAAGTAATGAATTGCTGAACACATCAAAAACTAATGATGCACTATATGTTGGCTAACTGAACACAGTCAATCAATCAATCAATCAATCAATATCTAGTATAGTAAGAGATCTTAAAAGATGAGAAAGCAAGGTTTTTAAGAGAAGTTGCAAGAACCAGACCAGTGGTCCATCAATAATACACACCTAACAGCTCTGACAACCTGTCTCCATTTCATTCCTCGCTTACTGGATGACTCTGGGATAGGCTCTGAAATAGTTGCTGCCAAAATGGAGTGATAATAATACTGAGCGTCTTTGTATTAGAGGTGTGAGGAAAAAAATAAATCGTAAAAAGCACTTTTCACTGTTTTGCAATAGGAAAAGCCACCAAACATAGAGTTTCAGAGATACTCTCATTTCCCAGAAGTACATTTCAGTTTTTAATCACACTTTCTGGGGCTAGTGTCTATGGAGAAATGTAGGCTGTAGCCAGAGGGCTTGTTGAAATGGAGGTTTTAATAACAGAGAAAATGAAGTACTCCAAAAATCACATTTGGCTTTAGAAATGCGTGTAGACTGGTTTATTAAATAGCACTCTAAACCAGAAGTCAATACTCAAGCACCTGATCGCTACTCATGTCCTATGCAACCTTGAGAAATGGACAGAATCCCTTATGTCACATTCCTCGGAGATGTGAGAGAGAGAGAGAGAGAGAGAGAGAACAATCTTGTTCCATCTTTAATGATGATTAGGTTGACGATGATTGATCTATGGGTAAGGCCCTTCCTAATTTTTAAAAAAATATTTAGATAAAAGGTAGGCCACTAAAAATAGAACACTTTACAACTGATATTATATTTATCTCCTTTAGCACATGAGTTGGCCCACATGGATATAAATCAGAATGGAAATATCAGTTCTAGAACTTAATATCAGGGTATGTGATTTAGAAATCCGTAAAGGACTCAAATGAAGGTTTAGTGAAGGACTCAAATGAAGGTTTACTGGCTCCCCTGTGGCACCACATTAAAAGTAGGCTCGGGGTGCCTGGGTGGCTCAGTGGGTTAAAGCCCCTGCCTTCGGCTCAGGTCATGGTCCCGGGGTGATGGGATGGAGCCCCGCATCGCATCGGGCTCTCTGCTCAGCAGGGATCCTCCTTCTTCCTCTCTCTTCTGCCTGCCTCTCTGACTACTTGTAATCTCTGCCTGTCAAATAAATAAATAAAATCTTAAAAAAAGAAAAAAGTAGGCTCAAATCCCTTTGTGAAATTCTGTGAGATTCGTAGAGCCTGGAAGAGTTTATCAGTATTAATAAGGAAACCATGGCTCCAAAAGAACACAGAAGGTGAACATTTGATACTTTTTTGGTTCATTACAGACTGACATAGCCCTTTTGTCCTTTGAACAGACCTCAGGCAAAGACACTCCCCGCACCCCGCAAAAACAGAAAGAAAAGTAGATAGGTGATTATTGTAACAGGTATCCATCAACTCCAACTATAGGATAGGATTAATAGGATTAACATGCCTTACTAATGGAGAAAATATTTTTTCTTGATACAGATTTAAACAGTATTTTTTAATTGAATGTATTCTGTGCTATAGGCTTTCCAATAGGTCAATCCACTGAAGAACTTTCAAGTCCACAACTCCCACTGGTGGAATATTTAAGAGCAAAGTCATCCCTAAGGGCCTGTGAGACTAGAAAATGGAAATAATGGCTGCCTACCCAGATGGTGTCCATGCCACCCCTCAAGACCTCAGGATATTGGAAGGAACAGAAAAAGGACTAGTATTCAGGGAGTGAGGTCTGCTTTTGTTTAGGGTAAGAGATGTCAGAGAGAATCTTGGAAAGCATGGGTATAAAATTCAGATCAAAAGACTAAACATTGGACACAAAGGTCCACTCTCCTGTGAAGGTACAATCATTAAGCATCTTTCTACGACTACTCAAGGAAAAATTTCAGTTTAGCTAAAACTTTAACCTTTTCCCTCTCTGTTTATCATTCCTTTCTGAAAGTGCCTTAACTCTTTAGTGAAGATCCTTCAAAAGTTTTACATGCTAATTTAGAGGGAGCTAAAAGTACAACATGGCAAAGAAGAAAGAGAATGATATGCTACCTCATATTTTCTCAAATTCAGTGGAAACAGTGTTTGCCTTTTTTGAGTGAACCCAGATTCATGCTTCTAAGTAACTGTCAACAGACCTAAGAGGTACATTCTCGTAGTAGTAAAGGGACTCTCAAAACCAGGATGTTATAAAGAGTACAAATGCTACTGAGCTTCAATTATTTTCGTAGGTCAGAGGAGGTGCCATCTTGTAGGAAGAGAGAGAGACTGAAGAACTTCTGGCTTAGTAA
>PISX010029778.1:0-19592 GCA_004024625.1 Mellivora capensis | reverse complement strand
GAGGAGAAGGGAGTTGAGGGAAATTGGGGGGGAGATGAAGCATGAGAGACTATGGACTCTGAAAAACAACCTGAGGGTTTTGAAGGGGCGGGGGGTGGGAGGTTGGGGGAGCCAGGTGGTGGGTATTGTGGAGGGCACGCATTGCATGGAGCACTGGGTGTGGTGTAAAACTATGAACTCTGTTACGCTGAAAAGAAATTTAAAAAAAATATATAAGTGTATGGGTGTACACCCACTCCTGCGCCACGTACATACCACACGGTGAGGGTTTGCAGTTACGAGCTAGATACAGATTTATAGGAAGGAGACGGCTTTTGTTTACTCATAGTTGTTTACTGAGTGGCCCCGTGGGACTCCTGCCGGGAGACCTCCCATGGCTCTTGTGAGAAGCCAAATGAGCTGCCACCCAGAATGTGAGGAATACAGTCTTGCCTGGAACCACGGGTATGGCACAGGTTAGCACTTAGGGTTCTTTCTGGTTCTGTGAATGACCAGTGGGTGCTGACAAATGGCCAAAGAAGGCACATGGCTCTTGTAGTCGAATGAAGATGTCGATGATAAAGACAATGAGAAGACGAACGATGGTAACAGATGCTATTTACGATGAGTGAGGCATTGCCCTAAGCCTTTCACATTTGTATTTATTAACTGATTTAATCTTTACAATAACTTTATGAGGCAGAGGCTATTATTATCCTCATTTTATAAGGAGAGAAATCAAGGCACAAGGAGGTTACATGGCTTGCCAAAGCCATGGCATTTTTATACCGGAGCGTGAAGCCTTACCTTGTATCCTATTGCTTTGGCGGGAGGATGCTGCAGGGATCTGGGGGCTGGAGCCTTTGGGTTAGTTGTTAAATTGGTCACTCATCTCCTCTAATGAGAGTGCCTGTATGAGGTATTATCCAAATGGGACACTTTGGGGAATGAAAAGGAGTGTTATTAATAGGTATGCCCGGGCAGCAGGCATAACTGAAATGATCATGTGGGACAAACCAGGTTGGACGGTCACCCCACACTGGCCATCAGTCCCTAAAAGCCTGAACCCCCACTCCAGCTTCAACTGGCTCCAACAATGATTAAAACAACAAACAGGAAACGCAGGAACTTTGCGTGTCCTCTAGAAATAACACAAACACCTGTGAAACCACAGGAGGGGTTGTCTTAGAAAACAGCAGTGAGAAGAGACTGGGACTTTGCCCTACTTCCCAGTTCACCAGTGAGCCTGTCACAGTTTCCCAGATGCTGGTAGAAGATGGGGGACTCCTGGGTGGGGGACAAAGTACTTTATTACCCATGGTGCGACAGCAGCATAAGTGTGTATGTGTTAATTTCCTCTTGTCCCTCAAGTCCCAGGGGGTGATGCAGGGTGGCTCACATTGGGGCTGTATGAGTAGCCCGCTTGCATCACAGTGGGGGAGGCTTGGGTTTAGGGAAACAAAAATTTTTTTTTTAAGATTTATTTATTTGAGAGAGAGAGCAAGAGAGTGTGAAAGGAGGGAGGGGCAGAGGGTGAGGGGGAGAGAGAGAGAGCCCTCAAGCAGACTCCCCTCTGAGCAGAGATCCCAATGCGGGGCTCTATCCCAGGACCCTGAGATCATGACCTGAGTGGAAATCAAGAGCCCCCCACTTAACGGACTGAGCCACTCAGGTGCCCCTTAGGGAAACAAAGCTTTCATAACGGGCCACACGCAACCCACCCCCGACCCCCACCCCCTACTCTTGCCTCAGAGGAAACACTGTATTACATGGGCCAGCAAACTGACTTGCCCTGGCTCCCAGGGAAGAGGCTCTCCCTCTCTTCCAAGGCTGTTTGCTCTACAAACATCTTTGAAAAAGATAGCTGGTGCCTCTTCTTGCAGAAACACGAGAGCGCCGTGGAGAACCATCTCCCAATCGCAGTGAAGGCTGTAAGGCTCAGAGTGCTCTGTAGGAGCTGTGGCTGGGATTTCTGCACAGACTGGGGGACAGAAAGAACTTCAGGATGCCTAGAACCAGGTTTTCTCCATTAGAATCCAGAGATCACAAGAGATTCTGATTCCCTTCCTCTGGTTTTGGCAGTGCCTGAGGCCAAGAAAGGTGACATGGTGTGCTTTGTTGATCCAGAGTGTAAAATTGGAAGCTGAATATCTACGTCTTTTAAAAATATTTTAAAGATTCTATTTATTTATTTATTAGAGAGAGAGAGTGTGAAAGCATGCATGAGTGGGGGGAAGGGCAGAAGGAGAGGGACAAGCAGACTCCCCACTGAGAGTGGAACAGTCACGGGGGCTTGATTCCAAGACCTCAGGATCATGACCTGAGCTGAAGTCTGATGCTGAACCGACTTGAGTCACCCAGGCGCCCCCTGGAAGCGGAATGTCTACTCTGGGCACAGTGTTTCCCTTCTGCACAGGCTCTACCTCCCCCTGTTTTCTTCTATGATGTGGCTTCTTATAGGCCCCTATAGGGCCCCGAAGCCCCTATGACCCCTGGACTACAGTGTGAACCTTAAGGGCAAAAACCTTGTCTTGTTGCCTGTGGCATCCCAGTGCCCATCCTGGAACCTGCACATCAGAGGGTTTCTAAATATGGGCTGGCTACAGAATCTGGGAGAAAGTGGACATATTACACACATACACAGTCCTCCTAACACACCCAAAGAACCCTGGCCAGGCACTTTTTTTCCTCTCCAAATCTCAGTATCCTCATTTGTAAAATGAAGGAATTTAACCAGATGTCCTCAGATACCATGTCTGGTTTCAGAAGTCTATGCCTGTTACATAATTTCAATTATGATTTCTTACTTTGTGCCAGGAGATAACACCATCTCTCCCCTCTCCAAAGAATTGACTACCAAGTCAGAAAATATATCATTGTGAATGATTTTATGTACAAAAACTGACACAAGCTGTCTGTGATTAAATCTCCAAACAGAGAGGATGAGGAGTAGGAGGGATTCATTTACCCACCGAGCATTCACAGGGTACAGGCTCAATGTAACAGGTTCTGTCCTAGGTGTTATGTTGACACAAGGTCAAGGGAAGAGCTACAGGGGCCCTGAGCCAGGACTCAAAACCAGCAGCCCGATCTTGGGAAAATTATGGAATTCCCTTGAGTATCCCTTTTCCTCTATGTAGAAGTGGGATCAAATAAAGAGTTATGGGGAGGACTTGGTGATTTAGTGAGTTTGAAAAATACTGGGTAAATTAAAGGTGACATACCAGTATTGATTGGCCATTGTCACTCACAAATTTCGTCTGCCTGTTGATTTTCCATGTTTAGTACTAAGGGGTGCGGGGGGTGGGCTGCAGGGCTGTTGTGTTTGGTCTGGACCATTGTACCCTTTTCCCGTGTTTGGTCTGGTCTCTCAGATCCAGCCTTGGTTCCTCCAGCCCATAGAATGGTGACAGTCAGCTCCCAATCTCATCTGACCATGTCACTTCCCTGCTCATAAAGTCCCACAGGACACATTGTCAGAAAATGGGAGAGGGGACTGGGACTGCATTTTGACCTGTCATGTTTTATATTTTCAGCTAGAGCATGGGTTCCTACACATTATTTATACTATCATGCTTTTCGTCTGCCCGAGGTATTCCTCGATGAAAAAGCCGTGAGGAGGGAGCCCCAAGGACACTGAGCTCATTGACTGTCTCCTGCCATCCTGCAAGCTCCATGCAGGGAGATAATATTCTCCAGGGATGGCTATGAATCCACTCCCCAGGTCATTTCAGCCTTAGAGAAGGTACTATTTTCCAGAAAGAAATCAAACCTGGGTCCATGAATTGGGGTCTTTATTTTCCATCCAGCATGTGATGATTTTCCCAGAGAGAAAGAAAACAAGAGGGAAAGAGTGGGAAAACCACCCAAATGCCTGTAGTCACAGCAAGGAAGAAAATGTTTCGTGGGGGGGGGCAGCTTCAGATGGAAATGTGGGAGAGGGTCTTAATTGTCTCCCAGGCCCCAAGGCCTATTCTAATTTATTGAAAGAAGTGCCTAGGAGATAAATCTTGATGTCATACTCTAAGCCACCTAAAATGAGCTCATTAAACTACCGCCCATGAATGCAGGCGTTTTTCCCAGGGTTGTCTGTCCCCACCCTCCTCCCACACCCAGCATCACCCCGGGCACCGCCATGCTGAGGGCCCGAGTGGCACGACTGACAATGGGGCATTCAGGGAGGCCTTCCCGGATGGGGTAGGAACCCTGTTTTATGCCCTGTTAATTACTGCAACAATTTATAAAATTCATGACAAACATAAAGGTCTTTTAGAGATTGTATTTCAAATGGTATATACCTATAACAGAATTCTCTTTGTTTGTAATTCCTGGATTTATGAGCTGTTACACAACAAAATGGCACCGCCCCTTGTCCCCATGGGGGGCACCGGCTGAGGACCTCAAATATGCTATGGAGACAGAAATCGACTCAGGCGTGGACCAGGACACAGTAATCCCAGCCTGTGAGTTTAGGCGAGTGGAGTTTGGACTGGGCAGGGAGGTTTTCTCCTAGTGTCTCCAAGTGGGAAGAGAACTCAGGCATGAGCTAGTCCAACTGCGGGTCTTTTATAGGAATCTTCTTATAGCTTCTCTATCTCATGTGCATACTCCAGTGACAGGGAGCTCTTTACAGGACAAAGCAGCCTAGATTCTTGCCCTTGGTCTCTAGGTTGGTCCCTAGTCCTCCTCAATCTTTCCCCCTTGGCCACAAGAATGATTTTTCAGGAGCCCAGATTTGATCTTGTTGCACTCCTGCTTAAAATCGCTCAGTGGCTTCCCTTTGCCTTCCAGGTAAGTACAAAGTCCTTAACAAGGCCTTTGAGTTCCAGTGGGGTGTTCCCTGTCCCCTTACCCACCTTCATCTTTAGGTGACCCCTGTCCATTCTTCTCTCAGTAACCTTAAGTTACTTCTTCATGTCAAAACCCTCTGGTAAGACCCAACCTATAGAAGGCCCAAGGGCTTCACTTGAGGAGCAACAAGTAAGATCCTGTTGTGGAGCTGGGAGACGGTGCTGTTCTCAGTCGCCAGTGAGGGGGATGGGGTGACTGAGCCATCCAGAGGGAAGAGATGATGCTGGCAGCTCCACAGAAGAGAGCGAAACAGGATCCCCACAGGGGAGGATGGAATCTGAGGAGCATCAGAGCCCTGAGAGCGTGAGAGGTACCTGAAGTTCTCTTAGAAGAATCTCAGCTGTGGAAGGAAGGAGCCAGACCCCTCTTCCCTGTCCTCAAGGGCTCAGCTCCACTCGTTTTCCCTGCACAGCAGTTCTGGCCTCCAGTGAGTCTCCAGCTACAGGAAAAACTGTAAATATATAAATATATGCTGAGGTGCTAACTTTATGAGTCTTGGACAAGGAGTTGCTTTCATTTTCTCCTTGGTGTCAGAATATGTGTCTTCTATGAATATGTGTCCTCTATGAGATGTGCAGGAGATGTTCCGATTTGCATCCTCTGAAGCAGGACACTGTTTATAGAGCAGTTAAAACCTGTAGTAGCTGTGTCCTCTGGCTTCCCAGAGTGTCCAGCTGAATGCTTGTATATTCATTTCTTATAAAGGAAGAATTGTTTTACGCTGAGATCTACGGATTTCAGGTGTTCTACTTATTGGCTGTGGAAACGTAAGCAAAATATTTCCTCTCTCTGGCTCTTGGGTATTGTTTCTGGAAAAATGAAGTTGTTGCTTGGAAGAGCTTTCTGAGATGCTCAAGTCCTTGGGAAGCTGAGATTTGTTTCCACAGTTTCCTCATCTACAAAATGGAATTTACATGAATCCTACCTTTTTAGAGTGGTTCTACATAAGAATCGAAATAATCTATGTTATTATAAATGTTGCAAGAATGATGCTCCTGCATTTTCCAGAAGACCACATGGTAAGGAGAAGCCAGGAGGGAAAGTACCAATCTGTTGGAACTGAGGTGTGGGAAAGAGGGAATTAGGATGGTTTTGGCTGTAAGCAACAGAAGACTAACTTGAGTGGCTTAAGCAATATGAAAATTTGTCGTTTTCGGATGTTTGCATTATGGGAGCATTGGTAAGTTCAGTTATTTCATGACCTTATCAAAGACTCCAGAATCAATCTCAGCAGCCTGAGTGGCCCACTCCCATGTTTCATTCATTGTCTGCTCCCCTAAGCACGCAGTCACCAGACACCTGATCAGAAAGTGTATGAGAACAAGAAGGAAGAGGGAACTGGCTGTCAGACTCCACAAGCACCCTATGCCCCAATGGGTAACAAATACATACCAGACACCCAGGAAGGGGGCCAATGATTACTCCAGAAGTAGTTCAGTCCTTAGAAATAGACACTCCCTGGTGCAGACATGAACAGGGAGAGACATAGTATCTCTAGAACCAACTACCTGGGCTTCAAATTTGGCCACACCCTGTCCAGACATGGGAGCTTGGGCAGTGTTTGATGGTGATGTGTTAAGCCAGTTAAGGGAATGCAAATCAAAACTATAAAGAGATACCACTAAACACCCACTGACAAAAATGGCTAAAATTAAAGAGACTTTAATCTTAGGTGTTGGAATAATGGAAACTCTCATACATTGCTGTTGGAAGTGTAAATTTCTATATACCCTATGACTGATCAAGCACTTCTGTTCCTAGTCATGTGTCCAACAGAAACAAGTGGTTATGTCCATCAAAAGACATCTATAAAAACGGTCATAGAGCAGCATTATTCATAATCGTGCAAACTGGATTCCACCCAAATGTCCATCAACTGGAGAATGGAGAACTATATCAAAATGTGGGCATGGTCATGTGTGCCCAGATCCTTCTTCAAGGTGGGGCTTGTCCCAGCTGTTGGGAATGCTGCCAGCAGACAACCTTCAGGCTGTCTGGTCCCTCCAGATTTGCCTGGGCTGCAGAGAGCTTCTTTGCCAAGGTTGCCATTCTCAGGGCAGTCCCACATCCACATCAGGCCATTCTAGCTTCCAGGCTCCATGTGGGGTCAACTGAGGTGGTCCTGGGTCTGCCCGCACACTGGACATCTCCCTGTTCCCAACCCTACTTCTTGTCTCTCCCTGTCCCGCCTGTCATCCCAAGGGCGCTTCTCAGTAACAATACTGCATGCTTATCTGTCTCAGGGTTGGCTTCCTGGGGGACAGATGTGCAGTGAGTGCCATAGTCATATAACACAATATGGCACAGCAGTCAAAAGGACAGACTACGACACAGGCAACATGAGTCAATGTCGAGTAAGAAAAGCCAGGTATGAAAAGGTCCACAGTATAGAAGTCCATTTCAGTGAAGGTGAAGACCAGCAATACAAATTCATGGTGAAAGAGGTCAGAATAACAATGACCTTGGTACCAGGGGAGCCTTGCATGGTGCAGGAAATAGTCTGTATCCTGATTTAGAGTTATATATACACACACATTCATACACAGGTATGTGTATATACATATATGATTATCTTTAATATTTATGGAACTGTACACTTTGGTTTGTCTACCTCATTGTTACACACCAATAAAAATAATAAAACAGGAAAACAATAAAAAAGTCAGATTGTGTTGTAACTGCCTATTTCCCTGGACAGTCTGTAACTTCCTGAAGGCAGGGGCTCTGGTTAGCTCATAGTGGGTGTTCAATAAAGAACTTTTTAATCAATTAGTGAGCATCTCCCTCATCCACCATTGATTCTTTGGGTAGACTTGGGTGAGTCTCTTCATTCTGTGAACTTCATTTGATAAAGAAGAAAACCAAGGCAACTAGCAAAATCTAACTCACAGGCATATTATGCAAATCAAACAAGATAATTGGTGGAGACACACTTTGTAAACTGCAAACTGTTGTGTAAATGTTAGTACATAGGTTCTAGAGTGGGATGGCCAGAGGCAGAAAATAAGCTCTACCAGCTATCCACTATGTGATCTTGGGAAAGTTGCTTTACCAACTGTGCATCAGCTTCTTTACCTGTAAAATGGGGTTATACACATGCCTACCTTGTTGGGTGACTGTGATCATTGAGACAGCCTGAGTCCCTGAGAAAAGTGGCTCACTGTTCAGTAAGTTCTTGATAAATGCTAGCTAGTATTAGCATGGGAAGGACTTTCTCCAGGGATGGTGTCTTTCAGGTAAAGCATCCTTCTCCTTTCCTTTCCCCCACTAGGCTTTCTTCCTCTGATCTCCTCTCTGGAACTCGATAGTATCCTGGAATCCGACCATTTACAGCTTTAAAGACATGAGTTTCCTCCAAGGGCAACTACCCCCAGCTAAGGAGATGACCCCCCTAGGCCATTCCACTCTCCTGAATTTAGGAAGTCTGAGCTTCATTTTCTGCTCCAAGAAGAGGAAAAGAGATGTTACTTGGCTGCTTGTGAAATATCTGAGCTTCTGTAGCAGGGCAGTCTGGGAAGAAGGGGCTGGAAATGGTGAGGGTGCAGGTTGGGGCCCACCTCTGGTAACTTTCCCTGGAGTTGATGAGGCCTTGCAGGCAGAACATGATCCCACCAAAGGCTTTTCCTCCCTCCTGGAAGGACTGGACTTGGAAGTGGCCAAAAATGGAGTTGGATTCCAACCAAACCCAAACCCAGCAGTGGAGATGTGATACGTCAGGAGCCCAAGCCGGACGCTGGAGCTGCAGGCTCTCTCAAGAACTTGTATGCCACCTCAGATCACCACTTCATCTCTGGATTTCAGCAAAGCCAATGATGGGGACTATATTATGCATAAGGGATCATTCACCTCTGAGCTTTGGGATTGGAAGAAGCAGAGTGTGGTACGGTAGACTCAGATAGGATGGAGTTTAAATCCGGCTCTGTCATTTGGGCAGTCCTGTGTTCTTGGACAAATGATATCACTTATTGGTCCCTTGGGGGTTTTATCTGTTCCAGGGGGATAATAGAGATTTGCTGTAAATAGAAGCTCAATAAGTAATAGTCCCTGGGATGGCTAATTCTTTTGTCAACTTGGTTAGGCTAGGAGATGCTTAGATTTTTAGTCAAACATTATTGTGTTTGTGTTATTGTATTGTGTAATGAAATTAGTATTTGAATTGGTGAATTTAATAAAGCAGATTGTTCTCCCTCATGTGGGGGGATCATCCAGTCCATAGACTAGAACTAAAAGATGGTAAGAGGGAGCGCCTCTCCCTGACTACGTTTGATCTGGGACATTGGTTTTTCCAGCCTTCAGACTGGATTTACAATATCAGCTCTCCTCGGGGCTGGAGCCTCCCCTTTCAGACTGGATCTACACCATCAGCTCTCCCCCAGGCCTCCAGCTTACACACTGCAGATCTGAGGACTTGCCAGCCTCCATAATTGTGCAAGCCAATTCCATGTAATAAATCACACACACACACACACACACACACACACACACACCCTGTTGGTTCTGTTTCTCAGGAGAACCCTGACTCATACAGTCCCTTTCCCATCAGGCTTGTCACTTTTTCAGGAAAATCTTCATATTGGTCCTCCATGCATCCTTTAGCTCTTATTCTCATCCCCGAATAAGCATTAGCTACTACTGACAGGGAGCAAAAAGTCACCAGCAATAGGATATGTTCCATCTGTTTAATTTTTATTAGTTGAAGTGCTTCTATAATAATTATTTAATCCTATTATTTAATCCTAGACCCAAAAACCCAGGGAGATAAATAAAGCAGAAAACATTCCCTTCCTTTTTATTTCAGCAACATTATTAAGGTATCATTGACCCACAATAATCTGTACTCATTAGGTATACAATTCGATGAATTTTGAGATATGTACAAACCTGTGAACCCACCAACACAGTGTAAAGAACATACCCACTACCCCCTAAAGTTCCTTCGTGCTTCACTATAATCCATTCCTATCCCCTGCCAGCTCTAGATGGCCACTATTGGTGGCCTCTACTTTCTCATAATTGTTGGGAAAACTGAGGACCAGAAGATGACACATCCTGCTTGTGTCAGGGCTATTCTCTGGTGCTGTTTCTTGAAACTCAGGGCAGGATTCATCCTAGGAGACCAGCTTCAGTCATCTCTAGGAGAAAGGGAGAATAAACTATTTATTGGGCATCTACTGTGTGCTAATCCCAGGATAAGTGCTTTACATATCCAGCTATGGAAATATGGTGGCCTGAATTCTCCCCTTGGTTGTAGATGTCTTCTCTCTGATGACTATTCATTTCCACCCCTAGGTTCTGACTAAGCCCATGTATTTGAATGGGAGCTTGGGTATGTTTCTCTCTGGGTGTCTAATGATCACCTCAGATTGAACTTGTCTAAACATAGCTATGTTTATAACCTACCTGTCACCCCCCCACCCCCAGCTCCCAATCTGTTGTCCCTGAGTCTTCTACTCAAATGCTCAGGTCAAAAATACTGAGTTAACTTTAATTCTTTCCCTCCCCTCACTTAGGACAGCTAATCCATGGCCAAGTTCCACTAGCTGTATCTTCGAAAGCATTCCAATCCAGCCTCTATTTGCCATGCCCATTGCCACCACCTTTTCCAAGCCACTATCAGGTCCCACTTGGTGTTCCTGCTTTCACTCTTGTCCTGGCCTCTACAACCCTTTTTCTTGGTTATCAGCCAAATATCTTAAATTATATCCTACCAGTCCCCTTCCTAAAACCCCTCAATAGCTTTCCAACATATTTGGAACAGTCTTGCATTCTTACTTTTGGCATCATGAAGTTCGATGCGATCTGTTGCCTTTTGAACTGGTATCAGGATACCCCTGCCCCCGCTGTGGAGACACACACTAACTTCCAGCCATTCTGACCTTTTTCTTATGGCTTGAACATACCAAGCTTATCACTGCCTTAAGGTTTTTTTTTGTTTGTTTTGTTTTTGTTTTTTTTTGCCTAGAACACCCTGGTCTCCTCATCCTAACATGGATAATTTCTATTCTTTCCTAAGGTTTTAGTCAAAGGAAAGAAATGGTGTTTTTTACCAGCAGAAATTATGTTCTTATTTGTTTGATAATCTGTCCATTCCCTCTTGAGAATGACAGTAAGAACACTGTCTGTTTTATTTACTGATGTATTTAGTGATAATAGCCCTAACACCTACAAAAATGCTTGCCATATACTAGATGCTCAATAACTATTTGTTGACTAAATGGTCAAGCCATGAGCATCTTAATCATAGTAATGGTTAGCCATCTTTGCAGTCAAATGCTTCTCTATCACTATATAAAAATTCAATAACTCTTCCTAATTCTTTCCCACTTCAGTGTTTTACTTGGCCACGTGCTCACCACAGTGATGAAACCTTTAAATGTTTGAACTTCTTTGTTTTCCTACCCCCTTGGGGAACCTGTCTCCACCCCCCTCATTCCCCTACCTCCTGGGTTTTGCTGAATAAATTCAGAACTTTTGTTCTATTATCCCATATTTTCTTATAATACGCTTTTTCTGTTTCAATAATCCTTAACTCATATTACAATTCCCAGCAAGCATTCATCTTCCTTTTAGATTTAACTATAAAATACTACACGATTTACTGCCCTCACTCTTTTTTATACTTGTCATGTTTTCTGTCTTGAGACCTTTATTTTAATTTAATCTTCATTTGTCTAGAATTCTTCCTCAGGTGATTGCCTCAGCTTTGGGTATAGGCAAACACTCTACAAATTATTTAATAATTGGAAATTTCTTTCAAAGTCAAGTTCCACCACCAGCACCACCACCACAATGTATATGGTTTGTGGTGTTCTTGGGCAAAGGGGGTAGGACAGAGAATAGTCAAGGGCCTTGCCCTCATGGAACTTATATCTTTTCCTCTGGTCTCTGTATTAGTGGAGTCAACTTGTTTTTGCCACAGGAACCAGCATTCTCTAAATCTCAAAGGCTTAAAAAAAGAAAGTCTCCATTGTGTTCATGCAAGCATAGCTACTTGGTCCAGGGGACGTATCAACGAGGTTGTCCTCTGTGTGTGGTAACTCAGTGTTGCACCTCTATGTCAACACAAGCTTCCCAGATTGCAGCAACAAGGCAAGAGAGTACTGGGGGGCTTCTTACTCTACCCTGATGTGCTTCTGCCCAGAAGAAACACACACATTTTCACGGGCCAAAGAATGTCATGTGACCATGACAAACTCAAAGGGGCAGAGTCATGCCAAACCTCCTGTGTGCCTGGAAGGCAGAGAGCTGGAGATACTTGTGAGTATCACTAGGATCTAACAGCCTTCACTGAGAATATAGAATGAGAATACAGCAAAAAATAGGATGCTTTAGTTATATTTTTTCCTCTCAATAATCTAAAAATTATGATTCACTCTCTCCTATTTACCAGTGTTGCATATAGAAAGTCAGTTTGGTTTTTGTTTTTAGTTTTCTTTGTCTACCTACCTACCTAGGTCAGCCATGATGACTCACAGGAAGGATTCAGATAGGATTAGATATGCAAGAGATTTAGTGGGACAGGAGTAGGAGAAGGTTAGCAAAACCTTCAGACCATGGTGGAGGTCTGAAGTCTGTGAAAGGACATGAAAAGGAAGGGCTACTGAGGTGGGAGTTGACTCTGACAGCAGCTCAGCTCTGAGACAGGTTGATCAGACCTGTGGGGAGTCCTTGAGCCAAAGTTGCCCCTGGTGGAGGAGTCCCCTGTCTCACAGGGGACTTATGTCCCCACATGCTGAGTCCCTGGATGGAACAGCCTCTAGGGAGCATGGCCTCAGGGTACCTTGGTGGCAGATTCAGACCTGATAGACATGTCTTTATGGCCATCACAAAAAGCTTATGAATATTTTTTCTTTCTTCCTTCTGTTTTTGGAGTTCGGTAATTTTGCCAGGATATATCAAGCCGTGTGCCACTTAAACATTACTTCTGTTTACAGTGTGTCCTTTCCATGTGAATTTTCATGTCTTTCCTCACTTTGGTGAACTTTTTTTTTTTTTTTAACTCTGTCTCCTATTATTAATTCTCCATCTGTGTCTTGTTCCCCTTTTGGAACTTTCTCACATATTAGATGTGCTGTATGTGTCTTTTATGTCCTTTACCTTTTCATTTATGATTTTCATGTATTTGTTGCTCTTTATTGTGGGTTGTTTCCCATATTTAATTTCCCCAAATCCTGTAGTCATTTTGTGTGTGTGGGGGGTTAATGCTTAGTTTTAAAATATTTCTATTGAATTTTAAAATTCAGAAATCATCTGTAAAGTATCAGAAGTTATTTTTGTGTGTGCTTTCACAACCTTGCCTTAAGAATTCTAACTATAACTTGCCTACTTGAAAGCCACCTGTCTAGTTGTTGGGACTGATCTCCCTCCTTCAATTGCTTCTGATCTTTTGATAATATCTTCACTGTAAACGCTTCTTTTGGAGGCATGAACACAAGGCCTTGGTGTCTTTGGGGCCAGGGAGACTGATAGGCAGTAGAAGACATGGAGGAGTTTCTTCTCTAGTAGGATACTGCTGATGGATTTGTTAAGATGGGAGGAAGGAGGGAGGCCTCTTTGTTCTAATGTACCAGTAAAAATGGGGTATCTTCAGCCCCACACCACCAGGGCCTTCAGGCATAGTTACCTATTAGAATAGCTGACCTTTTCTAGAGTTACACATAGCTAATTGGAGGGAAGGGTCCCCTCCCTGATCCTAGGGGATTCATCAGGCTTTCTTCTCATGACTTTATAATTGAGGTCTTTACCACTGATTCTGCTAGGCAAGTAATCCTCTTTTCAATTGGGGTTGGGCTCTTCCCTCAGTATTTCAGTAAATAAAGTTCTCATTCTATGTTTTCTCTCCTAGTATTTGAGGTGTCAGCCATATCTGGCTTCTCTAGGCACTACAATCTGCCAACCTTATTTTGGTGATTGGTTCATCCCTGGGGCTGGAACAGAGAGAGGGTCCTGAGCATGCATTATCCTGCAGAATTCTCCAAGAATTTCCTCTCAAACATTGATAATTAAAATACCCTTCCCATCTTCTTGTCTTCCTGACCACCCCCCATTTTCTTTGTTTATATTGGCATTTCAGCTTATTCCCACCAATGAAGTCTTACAAAAAAAGAAGAGAAATAGTCTGAACTTGTCATCATTGCTGGTCACCATGCTCCTTCCTGCAGGTCAGGTGCTCTATCTGGTGTTAATGACTGTTAGTCATAAATCTGGGGTCAGCCGTCTGGGATTAGCCCCTGGAATCAGCACTGAGCATGTTTTTATTGGGGTGGTCCCCAAAACAAAGATGGGTCTGTAGGCCGAGGTATAGCGGGAGCAAATTTCTCTGGCAGAAGGAGGGGTTGGGACATTCAATAGTTGTTGGTGATAGTAGTAGTCTCATCATGAGGGGATAATCTTGAAATGCCTTTATTGCTTACAGTTTTTTTCTTGGTGGCTGGCAATGTTGCCAGTGTTTCCAACCAAGACATATAAAAGGTAAGTATTGCGAACCAAGCCCTGTGCAGGGCATCTTGGATACATCAACTCATCAAAACTCTGTGTTGTTATCCTCATTGTACAAATGGGTACCTGGGGCTCAAAGAGAAAAGATTAGTTAGATGGTAGATTTGGTATTTGAATATGGTCTAGGTGAGTCCAATGTTCACAGGCATGCTCTAAGCTAGGTGTCCACACTTTAGTTGACTAAAGTCAACTTTGAGTTGACTTTAGAAAGCTGAACAAGACTGCAGTAGCAAAGAAGGAACAGGAGGGTGGGCAGTTTGAGATACCAACACAGGAAGAGGCAGGAGTCAGGTGTAAATGGGAACTAGGACACAGTACCATGTGATTAGACTATAAACCACACAAAAATGTTGTTCTGGAAAGAGATGACATTTGAAGGACAGCTGGTGAAGGATCCCATAATTTCTAGGCAATGAGATCTTAGGCAAGTTACTTTACCTTTCTGAGTGTTAATCTTCTGATCTGGAAAGTGGGGCTGAAATGCCCTTCTGATCGTGTGCTTGTGAAAGCACCTAGTGAGTGCTTGGGGACAGTGAGCGTTGCTCCCTGTTCTGCAGGACATGGCTGGCTGGCAGGCACAGAGGAGGGGAGGGTTGGGGACTTAGGGCTGGAGGGCTGGCACCGCATCAGCACCTCCCAAGGCTCCAGGTTCTTCCAATCCCAACAACCCCTTCATCATCTGAGGGATCAGCTTCAGGCCCATTTGGTGTTAATTACAGCAACCCAGGCTTCTCTGTGTGAAGGAAACAGGCCCTCATTTCTCTCATTAAAGTAAAATATGACCCATTTTTATGCCTGCGTATTTTGTTGCCGAAATTACGAGAGTCATCTTTTCTGTTTATATGGAACGGGGAAACGTTACACCAGGCAGGCGGCCTGGGCCCCCGAGTCTGGGGAATAGAAAGCAGATGTCGTCCTCCGTGTTATGTTCCCTCAGCGTTCTTTGCCCCCAGCTCCTGCTCTCCTCTGCCCTGCTCTTCTCCCTCTCAGTTTAATCCTCCTTTCAGATCCACACGAGCTAAGTGGATCGTAAGAGAAAAGCTCACATTTATTGAGCTCTTTACCAGGTGCCAAGCCCTATAAACAAGTTTCCCCCTTTAATTCTCCCTAGAAGCTCCAGGGGTGGTTGGTATTAATCCTCGCTCAGCCCCAGTTCCCTCGAACCACAAATGCCCAAAGTATTTCTGGTGCCCCCAGTCAAAGGAAGAAATGAGTCCTGCCCATCACAGAGGCTGTTACAGCCCTTCGAGCGCTGCCTTGCCCATCCTCTGAGCTCTGGCTCACATCCTCCGAGGAGGGCCTCCCCACAGCTGAGGGCGACTGGGGGCCCAGGGCGGCAGGGATTCCTAGGTCAATTAAACTGGTGAGCGGTGGAGGCTTGCAAAGATTTTAGGCAGAGAATCGATCCTGTAAGGTGCATGGTTTTGAAAGATTGCTCTGATAACAATCTGGAGAAGGGATGGGAGGAAAGTGAAAGTGGAAGAGGTATAAGACTAAGGTGAGGTCTGCGTGTTTTCTCATTGTTACACAGGACAGCGACTAATAGGTCCACCCAAGGATTATTTAGCTCTTTTTCTGTATAGGGCTAGAGGGTTAATATTTCAGTGCTGTGGCCATATGATCTTCATCAAGGTTACTCAACAATACCACCACAGCAGGGAAGTGGCCAAAGGCAATATGTGAATGAATGAGCATGAATGATGTCAATAAAACTTTATTTACAAAATCAAGAGGTGGCTGCCACTCGTGCTCTGGGAGAATGTACTCTTGTTGGACAGATTACTTACTATTGACTAGAGCTCAGGCCCTGTGAAAATCCACCGGGATTTTGTAGATTTTTGTCTGTCAGAGATAAAGTAATTTTTGTCCTACAGAAAAAAATAATTCCAGCTCTGTTTTTATTGTCCTGAAGGACATTAACTAGTTTTGTATCCGACAAGAAGTCTTATTCCAATATTCCCTCTGCAGCACTTACATAGCAATACTCGGCTCTTCAAACACTCTCCAAACCAGCTTTGCAACCAGGCTGGTTCTCTCATTGATGAATTAAATTAATGTCTACACATACTACATTAGTAGTATACTAATATAGTATACATTATAGTAGTATACATTAGTATTATATATTAGTAGTATACATATAGTAGTATACATTAGTAGTGGGACAATCATTTTAATTTCAACTTTCTGAAAATTGCATTGTCCTAGAACAGAGGAGAGATCCAGGATAAGGCTGTGGAGCCGTCCAGAAAAAAAATGGAGCACAGAGATGGAATGACTAGGACCTGGCTGGAGATTTTTAAGAGGTGTAATTGATAGGCCTCGTGAACGGTGATACAGAAGAGCGAAAGAGAGGAAAAAGAACAAATGGGTCCCCAGTCTAGCTTGCCACGGTGACTAGTAAATGACATTGCTCCTCACAGAGCTAGGCATGTCACTGTGGAGTGCTTACTCCCTCAGCCTTGCAAAGTTGTGTGGTTGGGAATAGACGTGGGAGGGGTTGGGCAAATAGCCACGCCACCTTCGAAGGCCCACCTTCGAAGTCTTGTTCGGAGAGTCAGTTTTGGCAGCCCGCCTTAAGCCTTCAAGTACTTCATTCCCTGGAGTCTCGCAGCGCCTCTGGGGACGCCCACAAGACTCGTTTTTAAGAGAATGGCATCAGGAGGTTCACTGGTTCCTTTCTCAGTGGGGCTACCTGGTTGGAGAGCACAGAGGCAGGTGGGGGGTCCGCTCTGTGTCCTGTGCAGGGAAAGGCAGACATTCTAGCTTTCTTGGGGCTCACAGCTCAACTGGGGGAGCTGGTACACTGTATTATACCCCCCTTTCTCTCACTTCTGGAATTTCCCCTGTAGATGGACATGCATATCACTCACGGCAGAGACACAATCTGCATCCCGGACAGTGAGGGCCAGTTAGAGAATTCTAGCTCCCGTAGCAAAGAATACGGAGGCGTCCTTTAGACCGATAAGGACTGATCCCCAAGGTAGGGTGTGACGTGGCCAGAACAGGTGAGAAACGAGTATGGAGAAAGGAGGAAAAAGAATACATATTTTCCATTTGCCTCAAGTAACTGCAGAAGGCTACACAAGAAGCTGATAGAAGCGATGTCCTATGGGGCAAGGGAAGATAGGCCGGGTGGGGCATGGTTAGAAGCCAGATTTTATGTTATTTCCGTTTTTGAACCAGGTAAAAAAAATTACCTGATCACCTATGAAGTGAACGATAGGGAAAGCACAGGCCCCAGGTAAAGGGAGCACAGAACCCAGTCTGAGGTAACAGGGAAGGCCCCCAGGGAGGAGGCCGCAGATCAGTCAGAGTTGGCTAACTGGGGAGCAGAGTAATGCTTGGGGGCAAAGAGAGCAGCATAAGACTGAGCCGAAGCTTTCTAGACTGGGATTAAGGTGGTAGCAGAGGGGCCGCCATTTATTAAGGCTAACTTCGGGTTTTGCCAATGACAGCAGCCTCCCCAAGCCCTGGGCTTCCCATGCCCCAGGCAGTTTACTGAAGCCCCCTCCTGCCTGCTCTCATCCACTCCTGGCCGGTGCCAACAGGCACCATTACCATCGCCGCTTTCCAGGTGAGAAACAGAAGCTCAGAGAATTCAAGTCACTTTTCCTGGGTCATGAGCCACTGAGTTTGGCAGATGGCAAACCGGGCCACCTGCCCACCTGTGTTGTTATCTATAAAAGGGGGACGCTGACCTCACAGGTGACACAAAGGCCAGGGAAGCACCTCGGTGCTGACACATTGTGGGGATGCCCCGAATCTCGCCTGCCCCTCACTGGTAGTGTCCCGAGTCCTGGCAGGTCTCTCTGACCTCTATGGGACAGCCTGCTGGAAACGGCTGGGTCTGAGGGAAAACAGAACTCAGTAGCCAAAATTCTTTACCAAGAGAGCAGAAGCAATTGTTCTAAAGAAAAGCCTGAGAACCCTACTAAGCCCAGATCTCAATATAAGATTCTCAAACCCCTCTTCTTTCACAACCCAGGGAAGATCATTTCCTATGAGGTGACGCTGAGCAGAGTGGCCATGAGCACTGGTGCCCGCCAAGCATCCTGCTAGTGTCCCCTACATGGGTTCAGCCACTCCTTGCTGAAGCTGGTCAACATAATCCTTGTTATCCCTGCTTTATAGCTCTGGAAACAGAGGTTAAAGGAAGTGAACCAATCTGCCCAAGGTTGTACAGGTAGTAAGCACTGAACCAGAACTTGAACCTTGCTCTGATGGATGACAGAGCCTTTTTGCATTCTAACATATACCCAGGTGCTTAGGACAGTATACGGAGAACTGTGGTTCAACCTAAGTCTATGGCTCAGTGAGCTTGGAAGGGCCCAGAACCTTCTAGAAGGGTGATGAGGTATCCTTTAGTTGGAATCCTGAAGAATAAGAAGCTGTTGGCCAGGTGGGAGAAGGAAGAGGACTCCAGGTAGAAGGACAGGTAGTGACAAAAGTTTGGAGGGTCTAAGTGTGTCCTCATTTAGAAAATAAGTAGGAGAGAACAGAAGGAGGCAGGAGGCAGGGCATTAGCCCCTGACCCTGATTAAATACGTGAAAGATATCTGTTCTCAGCGCGTCCACCACCTCACTCTAATCTAAAAGTGAGAAGAGAGAGACCACTGAAAAGTGTTTCCCCACCTGAGCCTAGTTTGCAATGAAAAGACACAGCTGGCTGGTGGCTCAGGGAGGATCAGGTGTCAAGTCTGGAAGGCCGGGGGCAGGGGGCTTGTGAGGGGGCTACAGAGCATGGCGGCTGCTCTTCCCCTCTGTTCAGCCACCCGGCCCCGCTGGCTCTCTTGTTGGTTCCTCGTCCAGTTGCTGCCTCCACACCTCATCCATCACCCCGAACTCAGGGAAATGGGTCCATTATGCTGCCGCAGAGACCCCTGTGGCCCAATGCTGAGAACCGGTGAGTTGGACTCCATGGGTCCTGAAGGTCTGGTGGCAGGTAAGGGCCATTAACTTCAGTAATTCTAGAACCCCAGGGCTGGCCTGCTCGTCCCTGATAGGCAGAGCTGGGAGGAAGTGCAGAGATCCGGGCTTCGTGCTATTTAATTTATTTTATTTAAATGCGTTGATATAGAAAAGCTCTTGGAACTGTGCCCTGCACAAAGCAGGTACCATGCAAGCCTTTGCTATTGTTACTAGCACGGTCTACTTCTAGGTGGGGAGGGGACTTGCCCAGTTACACAGCAGAGTGACTGGACGCTCTGGGATGGGCACAGGCCTGGCCTCTTTCCAAGGCGTCTTTCCCTGGGAAGGGCTCC
>PISX010029777.1:0-19593 GCA_004024625.1 Mellivora capensis | reverse complement strand
CATAGAGTTGAGGGTCCATATCTGGGCTCTCTACTCTGTTCCATTGGTCTATGTGTCTGTTTTGATGCCAGTACCATGCTGTCTTGGTGATCACAGCTTTGTAGTAAAGCTTGAAATCAGGTAACGAGATGCCACCAGTTTTATTTTTGTTTTTCAACATTTCCTTAGCGATTTGGGGTCTCTTCTGATTCCATACAAACTCTCTCTCTTCGCAGATGACATGATACTTTATATGGAAAACCCAAAAGACTCCACCCCTAAACTACTAGAACTCATACAGCAATTCAGTAACATGGCAGGATACAAAGTCAATGTACAGAAATCAGTGGCTTTCTTATACACTAACAATGAAAATACAGAAAGGGAAATTAGAGAATCGATTCCATTTACTAGAGCACCAAGAACCATAAGATGCCTGGGAATAAACCTAACCAAAGAGGTAAAGAATCTGTACTCGAGGAACTACAGAACACTCATGAAAGAAATTGAAGAAGACATAAAAAGATGGAAGACCATTCCATGTTCTTGGATTGGAAGAATAAATGTTAAAATGTCTATACTACCTAGAGCAATCTATACTTTTAATGCCATTCCCATCAAAATTCCACTGGTATTTTTCAAAGAGCTGGAGCAAATAATCCTAAAATTTGTATGGAATCAGAAGAATGAGATTGTCTTGATAATCATGAATTTCTGAGAAAGGATTTGGAAACAACCTACTGATACATTGAAAAGGCACATAAAGTGCTAATAGGACACAGCTACCCAATATTCCAAGTAACAAACATCAGATACTTTGAAAGGAGACGACATTTATGGACTATTTATTTTTATTTTTTTCTCATTATTACTTTAAAAAATATTTTATTTATTTATTTGATAGAGATCACAAGTAGGCAGAGAGACAGGCAGAGAGAGAGAGAGAGAGAGAGAGAGAGAGAGAGAGGAGGAAGCAGGCTCCCTGCTGAGCGGAGAGCCCAATGTGGGACTTGATCCCAGGACCCTGGAATCATGACCTGAGCTGAAGGCAGAGGCTTTAACCCACTGAGCCACCAAGGCGCCCCCTCATTATTACTTTTAGTAGTGGAATTGATAAAATATTTTAACCAGTCACACAAAAGACTTCCAAGTTAAACACTGTATACAAATTAAATACAAAGCCTTTGTAAAACAGAACTCTACATTTAAATACATTGGAAATACTATTTAATGGGTCAACCCAGCTCTTTCTTTTTTTTAAATTTATTTTTATTTTTTTTATTTCATTTCTTTTCAGCGTAACAGAATTCATAGTTTTACACCACACCCAGTGCTCCATGCAATGCGTGCCCTCCATAATACCCACCACCTGGCTCACCCATCTCCCCACCACCCTCCTCTCCAAAACCCTGTTTATTTTTCAGAGTCCACAGTCTCTCATGCTTCATCTCCCCCTTCGATTTACCCCAATTCACTTTTCCTCTCCTTCTCCTAATGTCCTCCATGTTATTCCTTATGGTCCACAAGTAAGTGAAACCATATGATAATTGACTTTCTCTGCTTGATTTATTTCACTCAGCATAATCTCCTCCAGTTCCATCCATGTTGATACAAAAGTTGGGTATTCATCCTTTCTGATGACTGCATAATATTTATAGACTACTTATTTTTCAATATGCATGCTGTGATGAGCACTCGGTGTTATACGCAACCAATGAATCATTGAACCCTACATCAAAAACTGATGATGTATTATACAGTGGCTAACTGAACACAATAATAAAAAAAGAAAGTTGCATTGTAAAAAATAAATAAATGAATAAATATGTACATACCAGCAGTGAGAGGAGGACATCACTTTCGCTTCCTTCTTTTCTTCCTCCTGCCTCCACCTATCTCTCTCTGTCCCTCAATCTAGGTCCCCCTAGACAATCCTCCCATTTGTTATATCTACTTTCTTCTGGTTATCCTGGCTAATAAAGATTCCCAGGCTGAGAGTCTGAAAGAATGAATATGTCTTTTCCAGAAGCTGATACTGAGGTCTTAGTCTGTGAGTCTTCACAGAAGTGACCAATTTCACACCTCAAAGCTATCTCCTGAGCTCAGCCCTTCTGATGACTGGTATAGAGTTCACTCATTAGGTTAAAACTCAGATCCCCCCTTCTCTGTTGTGTGTGTTTTTTAAATATATAAAGTATTTTCTTTTTTTTTTTTTATCCTGCTTTTTAAATTTATTTATTTTTTATTTTTTTTTCTTTTCTTTTTTTTTTTTAATTTCTTTTCAGCGTAACAGAGTTCATAGTTTTACACCACACCCAGTGCTCCATGCAATGCGTGCCCTCCACAATATAAAGTATTTTCTATTTAAGACTTTATTTGTCAGAGAGAGAGAGAGAGAGCGAGAGCGAGCGTACAAGCAGGGAGAGCAGAAGGCAGAGGGAGAAGCAGTTCCCCTGCTAAGGAAGAAGCCCAATGCAGGACTTGATCCAGGACCCTGGGATCATGACGCGAGCCAAAGCTGGATGCTTAACTGACTGAGCCACCCAGGCATCCCATGTGGGGCCCCACAGTTTAAGGAAGTCACTTACCCTTTCTGAGCCTCATGTTCTCATATGGAAAATGATGACAGGAAGCAGCATTACCTTGGGGACAATATAACATTGTCCTGTCTATCTCACAAGGTGAGAACTCATAAACGAGATGATATTTGCAAAGCGCTTCACCTGAGCTGTTCTTCTGTCACTATTTATTATTATTATTCTTTTCTAACTCAATTTGCATTTCTAGGATAAATATTTCTTAGCTGAACAATGAAGTTGTGGTTATTCTATATGATAGTAATTGCTTTGAGCAAGCCTGCCTACACTATTGCCAAGTTCAGAAAAGAAGGAACACTCTTCTAAAGAGCCTTCCTCTTCTCCCCTTGTCTTTGCCAGCACAACAGTGTTTGGGGATGTGCCATCATACCACCTTCACCATTCATTTGGGCTTAGATGGACAATATGAAAGAAAGAAGAAACATGACTTTTATTGAACCAGGAAGACCTCAATTTGAATTCTGGCTGAAGAGATTTAGGCATACTTTCTGCTTAATGAGCCTCAGTATCTGTATTAGTTTGCAAGGACTGTCACACCAAATTACTAAAAATAGGGTAGATTAAAGCAAGAAGAATGTGTTGCCTCACTGTTCTGGAAGAAGAATCTAAAATTAGGGTGTCAGCAAGGCCAAATCCTCTCTCTTTTCTACATTCTGGTGGTTTCTGGCAATCCCTGGCATTCCTTCTGTCTCCACATGGCCATCTTTCCCCTATGTGTCTGTCTCACGTCTGTCTCCTCTTTTAGTTCATGTAAGATAATATGTTAGGATAGAGAATACTATACTTGGAATTGGAAGGTCTCGGCTTTCATTGGGACTTGAACACTAATTTGCTGACTGACTTTGATGAAGTCTCCATGTCTCTGTTTTCTTATGGATAGAAAACAGGTGTTTGACCAGATGGTCTTTCAGGTTCCCATCAGTTCATGTATTCTGTATAGTATGTTTCTCATATTCTCACCCTCCCATATTGGTTTAAAAATGAAACCAGGAATCTTTTTTGTTCACCATGGAGTTAAGTCTCTATATTATTGTCATTTGATTTTTTTCCCCCACATCCATTGCTTTTTGAAAATGTAAAATTTGGGACATACCAAAATCTGGGTGGCTCTGTCAGTTGAGCATCTACATTTGGCTCAGATAATGATTCCAGGGATCCTGTGATCAAGCCCCACATCAAACTCCCTGCTTAGCAGGGAGTCTGCTTGACCATCTTCCTCTGCCCCCCACCCCCATTCCTGCTCTCTCACTTGTGCTCTCCTTCTCTCTCTCAAATAAATAAATAAAATCTTTAAAAAAGAAAGTGTAAAATTAACATATGTTTATTACATAATCATTAGCATTATAGAAAAGTAAATGTAAGTGAAAAAAATAATGTAGTGTTGGTATAAATGAAGAGCAATTTCCCATTTTGATATGTCATAAGTGTTTTCACCACAGTAATCTTTAGCATGATATAAACCATTCTCAAAGGGGACCACAAATTATATATAAATATATAAATGGAAGCATGAGCTCAGAGCAGCAGAGAGGAATCCATGTGGCAAATACTGTTGGCTAGCCCAACTCCCATCCTTCTTCCCTTTGTACCTCTACTATAGACGTAAATATTGAGCATGTTCAGGCTCTTTTGCATCCAGGAATAGCTATGTGGCACAGTCCTGGCTATTGAAGTGGAAAAGGAAGTCTACCAAGAAGCTTGCATGATAGTTCTTACCATCTAAAAAAACAAAACAAACAAACAAACATAAAATTCTGGCACCACCTTTTCCTATTTCTTCTTTTATCGCAAAGGGAAGGCCTCAGACTGGAGCCATCTTGCAACCATAAAGGAAAGACAGCAAGGAACACAGAAAAGCTGTTTCTGATATTGGTGAGCTCCTGCACCAGCTGCTGGACTGCCTATTGCCACACTTCAATTTTTTTGGTGATTAAATACTGTTTTGAAGTTCTGATATCTAGTACTTCAGAACATAGTTATATTTGGAGATGAGTTCCATTAAGTTAGAATGAGGCCATTAGAGTTTGTCCCAATCCAATGTGACTGGTTTCCTTATAAAAAGAGGAAATTTGGACACAATAAGAGACACAGGAATATTCAGGCACAGAGGAAAGATCATGTGAAGGGGTAGCCATCTACAAGACAAGGAGAGTAGACACAGAGGAAACCAACGCTGCTGACACCTTGATCTTGGACTTCCAATCTCCAGACTTTGAGCAAATAAACTGTTTGTAGTGCCTTGTGTGGCAGCCCTGGCAAACAAATACCCTATTACATAAGTTATTGTTACCCATGTTTTCTGTTGTTGCTGGCTGGACTGATGAAACTCTTGGCCCTGGGGCTTCAACCCAAGAATGTTGCTAAAGTTTCTTGGTCTCCTCATGAGAAAGAATTCAAGAACAGGAACACAATACAGTGGATGAGCAACACAAATGGGAAAGTTTATTAAAGTGAAAGTACACTCTTGATATGTGAAAGTAGGAGAGCTTGAGTGAGAGAGAACAGGAGAGTACTGCATTCTCTGGGGGGTTGGGTTTATTGATAGTTGTTAACTGGTAGAAGGGATATTCATTATTTGGGGCAGGGATTTCTTGGAAGCAGGGTTTTCATGTCTTCCTTATTTGGTCAGGGGCTTCCTGTCATGGCACCAACAACCTTGGGCCTGTCTGGTTTGATCAGCTCCTTGTAGAGTGCTGCCAGAACAGGCCTCTGACTTTCCAAGGACAGACAGCCTTGATTTTCCCTTTTCTGGCCTCCAGGTATCCTGTTAAAATCTAACTAACTGCCTCTAACCCTTTTACTTTCAGCTGCAATCATTCCTGATAGCTTTCAGTTCTTTTTAAAACATGTGATGGGATTCTTAGGACCCAGGTTAGATATTTTTAATTCTCTCATTTTGAAACAAATAAAGTAGGACTAACATTTTTTTCATTATGTAATAACCACATTATCCACAACAAATATATTTTTTAACATAAGAATTTTTTTATATTTTAAGTATATTTTATTACCATTATTATTATTTTGGTTTCTTTCTCAACCTCTTTATTATGGTTATGTTATTCTTCTGTTACACAGCTAGGTGATTGCTATAATTTGTATCCCATTTTGAATTCTCCCCCAATTAACTGAGATATTAACTATTTATTTATCATTAAGTTATTAATTCCAGTATAGTTAACATATGCTGTTCTATTAGTTTCAGGTGTACAATATAGTGATTCAGTAATTCTATACATTACTCAGTGCTCATCAGGACAAGTGCATTCTTTAATCCTCATCTCCTATTTCACCCATCCCCCTTCAACTTCCCTCTTTAACCATCAGTTCGTTCCCTATAGTTAAGAGTCTGTTTCTTGACTTTTCTCTCTCTTTTTTTCTTTGCTCAATTGTTTTGCTTATTAAATTCCACATATGAGTGAAATCATATGGTATTTGTCTTTCTCTAGATGATTTATGGTGGCTTAGCATTATAATCTTTAGCTCTGTCCATTTTTTGCAAATGGAAAGATGTCATTCTTTTTTATGGCTGACTAATATTTATTAATTTATTAATCATATATGTATACCACATCTTCTTTATCCATTCATCTGCCAACTCATCAAATATCTTTAAAATGTTTAGCAGTAATTTTCTACAGCCCTTACATTCTTTCACAAAATTTGAACAAAAGGAATATTACCCTAATTAAACAAAAAAGAAATGACACCACAATTGAATAAGGTAAACAGTAACTTTAATTAGAACTGTAACAGGGGCGCCTGGGTGACTCAGTGTGTTAAGCCTCTGCCTTCGACTCAGATCATGGTCCCAGGTCCTGGGATCCAGCCCCGCATCGGGCTCTCTGCTCAACGGGGGGCCTGCTTCCTCCTCTCTCTCTCTGCCTGCCTATCTGCCTACTTGTGATCTCTATCTGTCAAACAAATAAATAAAATCTAAAAAAAAAAAAAGAACTGTAACAGCCCATGAATCTTGCTTGCACAATAATAAAAAAATTAGGAAACTTGACAATTGCTACCATGAATGTTTATATAATTATTTGACAGGCTAATTTCTCAAATAGTCATCTTTTCACATGATGAAAAGGACAGGCAACTAATGACATTTGACTTTGTAACCCTTGGGAAAAGGAATACTTAGAATACAAGTTCACCTACAACTGCCGAATATTGCACAAGAACATCACCCAGGAATCATTGAGTTTGTGAATTAATAACTACCGTCAGTTAAAAGATGTGTTACATATTGCAATTAGTCATAACAGTAAGTTCTAAGAAAAGATAGTTGATTTCAAAAATAATCTTGATGAAGGAGAAGTCCAGGAAATAATGAAAGAAAATGTTATTTAACTTTTCAAAAGAAATTAAAAATTTACATAAAAATACACAAAGCCAAAAGATAAAATTTTGCAACATATGATAGACCTTAAGATTCTTTCTTTACTGTACAATGAACTCTGTCATATCAGTAAGAAAAAGGTGGGTAATTCTATTAAAAAGTAGGCTATTAATAGCTTGTTCATAGCAATAAAATGCAACTAGCTATCAAACATGGGATAGATTTTTCAGTAACGCTCATAATTAAAGAAATGCAAATCAAAACAACAAGCACTATAAATGGCTACCTATAAGCCATTGTTACCCAATAAAGCTTGGTAAAATTTGGCATTGGTGGAGATTACACAGCAGTCTCTGGTGAAACTTGTGTGAAGGTAATTTGTCCAACCATTTTGGTGGGCAGTTGCTGTCAAAATTTAAAATGGATGCTGAGTGAAATAAGTCAAGCAGAGAAAGTCAATTATCATATGGTTTCACTTACTTGTGGAGCATAAGGAATAACATGGAGGACGTTAAGAGAAGGAAAGGAAAAGTGAATTGGGGGAACATGCCCTCCTTAATACCTCCACCAAGCTCACCCATCCTTCTAACCCCTTTCCTTCCAAAACCCTCAGTTTGTTTCTCAGAGTCCACAGTCTCTCATGCTTCATCTCCTCCTCTGATTTCCCCCACTTCACTTTTTCCTACAAGTATTATTGTTAAGTGAAAAAGTGAGATTAAGAACCATATACATAAACACACATACATAAACATGTGTGGACATATGTGTGTGTAGGTATGTTATATATTTGTATATGTATATATTTATATGTATATACATGTATATGTATATGCACATATATACATATATATGTATAAATATATATTTATAATTATTTCATTTTAGTATTAATGTGAAGGATTTACATCATCTCTGTATACTAGAAACAGGTTTAAAAGGTCTAAAGTGAATGGGGGTTTTGGGAGGTTCAAGATGTCCTTCATTCTGAGTCAGCACTGAACACAAGGGTCAGTTTGTTAGTTCATGACTCCAAGATGTGCTGGTCAAGGAGGTGGGTCCTGTTTATCTGTAAGAAGTCCACTGATTTCAGTTGACATGAAATTGAAGCCCATAGTACATTACACATACATTACATTACATTACATTACATTACATTACATTACATTACATTACATTACGGGTCAGCTTATTATAAGACACCAGTTTGAGGGTTTCAATTTGACCTTAGGGAACATCAAAACCTGAAGAACAAAGCCAAACCACACACACCCAGGTGAGTTTCATTGTCAAAACCATTGAAACTGGCTTGGATCCACCCGGCAGCAGGGAAGTGAAAATAGGTCCACATATCACCACCCATGGCCTGGCTGAGCCCCTTTCTATATTTAGACATTGTGCAGAGGGGTGCAATCCTTTCCCTTAGTCCATTGGTTTCTTGGACACAATTTCTGGTGTGCATCTACTGTCTTGCCCTTCTTCTAACACAGGCATCATAGAAGGAAGGCTTATAAATCTGGGCTTTCTAGAATGTGGTTGCTGAGATTCAACCAACAATGCCTAAAAGCCTAAGAATTACTTTAACAAAGGCCCCACACATTGAGGATTTGGGAGAAATTGCATCTTTGAAAAAAATAAGTTTGCAAAAGTTTACTATTTAATTCTGTTCTGTTCCCTTGTCAATCTCCAAAAAAAATGTTTATAGGTGAGAAAATGGCTGAGAAATATTTTTTCCAAGAGCAAACCAGAAATGAGCCAAAAAATATGTGGTACAAGTCACTTTTGGATGGAAAATGGATTATCTTTGTTTTACACTGACCCATGGAATGAAAAAAAAACCAGATTTTTTTTTCATAAAAGTTTGTTTGCTCTAAAAGTATGAAAACTTTATTAAGGCATAGTAAATCATCTTGATATGGTTTAGTTGTAAAGTACACTCATCTTAAAAATATCTACAAGCTAGAACCTTGCATTTTGCTGTTGCTCTTGTTTGTTATACACTTGGTAGAAATCCCAACTCTCCAAGCATGGCAGAGTAGAAGACAAAAATAAGCTAGTCCTTAACAGCATCACTGAGTGGCTGAAACACCTTTGGCTCAGGTATCTCTGGACTTCTTAAGTAACCTAGAAATATCTCCATGCTTTAATCCAGGGTTTTCTGTTACTTGTAGCCAGGAAAACATATTTTAATATATACACAGGCTTAAAAACCTAGCGGAGAGGGGTACCTGGGTGGCTCAGCCATTAGGTGTCTGCCTTCACCTTGGGTCATGATCCCAGGGTTCTGGGGTCAAGCCACGCATTGGGCTCCCTGCTGTCAGTGGGAAGCCTGCTTCTCCCTCTCCCATTCCCATTCCTTGTGTTCCCTCTCTTGCTGTGTCTCTCTCCACCAAATAAATAAATGAAATATTTTAAAAAATCAAGTGGAGAAGAGAGAGAGTTTGACTTCTTCATTGCCAATTTGAATACCTTTTATTTCTTTTTGTTGTCTGATTGCTGTTGATAGGAGTTCTAATACTATGTTGAACAATAGTGGTGAGAGTGGGCATCCTGTCTTGTTCCTGATCTCAATGGGAAGGCTGTGAGCTTTTTCTCATTGAGGATTATATTTGCTGTGGGTTTTTCATAGATAGATTTTATGAAGTTCAGGAATGTTCCCTCTATCGCTATACTTTGAAGCATTTTAATCAGGAATGTATGCTGGATTCTGTCAAATGCTTTTTCTGCATCAATTGAGAGGACCATGTGGTTCTTCTCTCTTCTCTTATTGATTTGTTCTATCACATTGATTGACTTGACTTGCGAATGTTGAACCAGCCTTGTAAGCCAGGGATGAATCCCACCTGGTCATGGTGGATGATCTTTTTAATGTGCTCTTGGATCCTGTTTGCTAGGATCTTGTTGAGAATCTTAGCGTCCATATTCATCAGTGATATTGGTCTGAAATTCTCCTTTTTGGTGGGGTCTTTGCCTGGTTTGGGGACCAGGGTAATACTGGCTTCATAAAAAGAGACTGGAAGTTTTCCTTCTGCTTCAATTTTTTGAAACAGCTTCAGGAGAATAGGTGTTATTTCTTCTTTAAAAGTTTGGTAGAATTCCCCAAGGAATCTGCCAGGTCCTGGGCTCTTGTGTTTTGGGAGGTTTTTGATCACTGCTTCAATCTCGTTACTAGATATCGGTCTATTCAAGTTGTCACTTTCTTCCTGGTTCAATTTTGGGAGTTTATAGCTTTCCAGGAATGCATACATCTCATCTAGGTTGCTTAACTTCTTGGCATATAACTGTTGATAATAACTTCTGATGATTGTTTCTATTTCCTTGGTGTTAGTTGTGATCTCTCCCTTTTCATTCATAATTTTATTACTTTGGCCTTCTCTCTTTTCTTTTGGATTAGTGTGGCCAATGGTTTATTGATCTTATTGATTCTTTCAAAAAAAGCTTCTAGTTTCATTGATATGTTCTACTGTATCTCTAGTTTCTATCTCATTGTTCTCTGCTCTAATCTTGATTATTTTCCTTCTTGTGCGTGGAGTTAGCTTAATTTGTTGTTGATTATCCAGTTCTTTAAGGTGTAGAGACAGCTGTTGTATTCTGGATTTTTCCATTTTTTTGAGGGAGGTTTGGATGGCTATGTATTTCCCCCATAGGACAGCCTATACTGTATCCCATAGGTTTTGGACCGACGTGTCTCCATTCTCATTGGTTTCCATGAATTGTTTAAGTTCTTCTTTGATCTCCTGGTTGATCCAAGCATTCTTAATCAGGGTAGTTTTTAGCTTCCAGGTGTTTGAGTTCCTTCCAAACTTTTCCTTGTGGTTGAGCTCCAGTTTCAAAGCATTGTGATCTGAGAATATGCAGGGAATAAACTCAATCTTTTTGTATCGGTTGAGCCCTGATTTTTGACCCAGTATGTGATCTATTCTGGAGAAGGTTCCATGTGCACTTGAGAAGAATGAGTATTCTGTTGTTTTAGGGTGGAATGTTCTGTATATATCAATGAGGTCCTTCTGGTCCAATATGTCATTCAATGCTCTTGTTTCTTTATTGGTTCTCTGCTTGGATGATCTGTCTATTACTGAGAGAGGCATGTTAAGATCTCCTACTATTAATGTATTCATATCAATATGACTCTTTATCTTTATTAATAGTTTTTTATGTAATTGGATGCTCCCATACGGGGGGCATAAATATTTACAATTGTTAGATCTTCTTGGTGGATAGTCTTTTTAAGAATAATGTAGTATCCTTCTATATCTCTGACTATAGTCTTCAGTTTGAAATCTAATTTATCTGATATGAGAATTACTACCGTGGCCTTCTTTTGTGGCCCATTGGCATGGAAGATGCTTCTCCATCCCTTCACTTTCAGTCTGGGTGTATCCTTACGTTCAAAATGGGTCTCTTGCAGACAGCATATGGATGGGTCCTGTCGTTTTATCCAATCTGCAACCCTGTGTCGTTTTATGGGTGCATTTAGGCCATTCACATTGAGAGTGATTATTGAGAGATACGTTTTTATTGACATCATGTGGCCTTTGAAGTTCATCATCACTAGCCATGAAGGAGATTCAAATTAAAACCACATTGAGATACCATCTTACACCAGTCAGAATGGCCAAAATTAGCAAGACGGGAAACAACGTGTGTTGGAGAGGATGTGGAGAAAGGGGAACTCTCCTACACTGTTTGTGGGAATGCAAGTTGGTGCAGCCACTTTCGAGAACAGTGTGGAGATTCCTTAAGAAATTAAAAATTGAGCTTCCCTATGACCCTGCAATTGCACTACTGGGTATTTACCCCAAAGATACAGATGTAGTGAAAAGAAGGGCCATCTGTACCCCAATATTTATAGCAGCAATGGCCATGGTCGCCAAACTGTGGAAAGAACCAAGATGCCCTTCAATGGACGAATGGATAAGGAAGATATGGTCCATATACACTATGGAGTATTATGCCTCCATCAGAAAGGATGAATACCCGACTTTTGTAGCAACATGGACGGGACTGGAAGAGATTATGCTGAGTGAAATAAGCCAAGAAGAGAGAGTCAATTATCATATGGTTTCACTTATTTGCGGGGCATAACAAATAACAAGGAGGACATAGGGAGATGAAGAGGAGAAGGGAGGTGAGGGAAATTGGAAGGGGAGATGAACCATGAGTTACTATGGACTCTGAAAAACAATCTGAGGGTTTCGAAGGTGTGGGGGGTGGGAGGTTAGGGGAGCCAGGTGGTGGGTATTATAGAGCACTCGTATGGGATGGAGCACTGGGTGTGGTGCATAAACAATGAATTCTGTTACGCTGAAAAGAAATTAATAAAAAAATCAAGTGGAGAAAACTATTAAATTAAATAGAAGAGTAATAGTATTAATTATGACTATAGAAACATGATCAAAGAGCTTTGGCTACACAAAAGATCAAACAATCACCCCTGCTCAGAGGACCTGGGGAGAGCTTACATGAAAGGGGCCTTATGAAGGATCCTTGTGTTAGACAATGAAGGTGAGAGGTGGGTCTTGAAAGTCATGGAGGGGCTTGATGTCCAGGAAATAGTGAGGAGTTCAGTGTGGCAGGAAGCGAGCTGGTTAGGTGAGATGAGGCCAAGTAATTAAGGACTTTTACATGGCATGCTAAGAAGATGCAATTTTATTCTTTGGATGACAGGGGATGAGTGCATGTGTACATTCATGAACATTCAGATATGTAGATACCCACACTCCTCCTGCCTAACATAGAATCTGCCTGGCCTTTGTGTAAATTTCTGGGAGCAAATTTTCCCAGTAATTGGAGTATTTTTGTTATTTCTCGTGGTCCCTTGTAGTTATGCTGATGGAGTGACTCCTGGTGGTCCCTAAGTACATCAGGATGGCAGTAGCCATGCTGGAAAGACCAGCAATGTCATTAGAAGATTGGGACTTTCAGTCATGTGAGGTTATTCTAACCTCTGGAAAGTGGTAGAGGGCTAGAGATTGAGTCATTCTCATGACCAAGGATTCAAACAATTATGCCTATGGGATAAACGCCTAATGGAAACTCTGGACCCCATGACTCAGGGGAGCGTACTGCTTGTTAAACACATCAGTGTTCCAGGAGGGTGGTACATCCTGAGGACATGGGCAGAGGGCACAGAGCTCTGTGTCTGGGACTTCATCTAGGTCCTTGGTCTAAGTTCTGATTTATATCCTTTATAATAAAACTGTACTCATGTATACAGCATTTTCCTGAGTTTTCTGAGTTATTCTAGTGAATTATTGAACCTGAGGGGTTATGGGAACCTTTTAATTTGTACCCAATGGACCAGATGTGCACGTAGTCTGGGGGGTCCTGGAATTTGTGGCTAATGTCAGAAATGAGGCAGTCTTGGTAGGGATAGTGCTCTTAACCTGTGAAGTTTAGCCAAGTTCAGGTAGTTGGTGTCAGAAGTCTCTTCACTAAATGGTGCTGGGAAAATTGGACAGCTATGTATAGAAGAATGAAACTCGACCATTCTCTTACACCATAAACAAAGATAAACTGAAGTGGATAAAAGACCTCAACGTGAGGCAGGAATCTATCAAAATCCTAGAGGAGAACATAGGCAGTAACCTCTTTGACGTTGGCCACAGCCACTTATTTCAAGACTTGTTTCCAAAGGCAAAGGAAACAAAAGCGAAAATGAACTTTTAGGACTTTGTCAAGATTAAAATCTTCTGCACAGTAAAGGAAACAGGCAAAAAAACAAAGAGGCAAGCCATGGAATGGGAGAAAATATTCGCAAATGACACTATAGACGAAGGGCTGATATCCAAGATCTATAAAGAACTCCTCAAACTCAACACACACAAAACAGATAATCATGTCAAAAAATGGGCAGAAGACATGAACAGACACTTCTCCAAAGAAGACATACAAATGGCTAACAGACACATGAAAAAATGTTCATCATTAGCCATCAGGGAAATAGAAATCAAAACCACATTGAGACACCACCTTCTACCAGTTAGAATGGCAAAAATTCACAAGTCAAGAAACAGCAAATGTTGGAGAGGTTGTGGAGAAAGGGTAACACTCTTACACTGTTGGTGGGTATGTAAGTTGGTACAGCCACTTTGGGTAAAAGTGTGGAAGTTCCTCAAAAAGTTGAAAATAGAGCTACCCTATGACCCAGCAATTGCAGTACTGAGTATTTACCCCAAAGATACAGATGTAGTGAAAATAAGGGCCATTTGTACCCCAGTGTTCATAGCAGCAATGGCCACAATCGCCAAATTGTGGAAGGGGCTGAGATGCCCTTCAACAGACAAATGGATAAAGAAGATGTGGCACATATATACAATGGAATATTACTCAGCCATCAGAAAGGCTGAATACCCAACTTTTGTACCAGCATGAACGGGACTAGAGGAGATTATGCTGAGTGAAATAAATCAAGCAGAGAAAATCAATTATTACATGGTTTCACTTATGTGTGGAACATAAGGAATAACACGGAAGACATTAGGAAATGGAAAGGAAAAGTGAATTGGGGGAAATCTGAAGGGGGAAATGAACCATGAGAGACTGTGGACTCTGAGATACAAACTGAGGGTTTTGGAGGGGTGGGGGTTGGGGGTTGGTGAGCTTGGTGGTGAGTATTAGGGAGGGCATGTATTACATGGAGCAGTGGGTGTGGGGCATAAACAATGAATCTTGGAACACTGAAAACATAAAATTAAATTTAAAAAAAAAGTGGTGTGAGTGCACATCTCTGTCGTGTTCCTGACCTTACAGGAAAAGCTTTTGGCTTTTTGTCATTGAGAATGGTATTCACTGTGGGCTCTTCATAGGTGGCTTTTATGAAATTGAGGTGTGTTCCCTCTATCCCTATATTCTGAAGAGTTTTAATCAGGAAATAATGCTGTATTTTGTCAAATGATTTTTCTGCATATTGAGAGGATCATAGGGTTTTTGTCTCTTCCTTTATTAATGTGATCTATCACATTGATTGCTTTGCAAATGTTGAACCATCCTTTCATCCCACCTGATCATGGTGAATAATTCTTTCAATGTATTGTTTGATCCTCTTGGCTAGGACCTTGGTGAGTATTTTGCCATCCATGTTCCTCAGGCATATTGGTCTGTAATTCTCCTTTCTGATGGGGTCTTTGCCTGGTTTGGGGATCACGGTAATACTGATCTTGTAGAATGAGTTTGGAAGTTTTCCTTCCATTTCTATTTTTTTTTTTTTTTGGAACACCTTGAGTAGAATAGGTATTATTTCTTCTTTAAATGCTTGGTAGAATTCCCCTGGAAATCCATCTGGCCCGAGATTCTGGTTTTTTTGGCGGGGGTGGGGGGGTGGGGAGGTTTTTCATTATTGTTTCAATTTTGTTGCTTGTTGTGGGTCTGTTCAAATTGTCTATTTCTTTCTGTTTCAGTCTTAGTAGTGTATAAGTTTCCAGGAATGCATCTATTTCTTCCAGATTGCCTTGTTTGTTGGCATATATCTCCTGATAATAAGTTCTAATAATTATCTCTATTTCCTTGGTATTGGTAATGATTTCTTCCCTTTCATTCATGATTTTATTAATATGGGTTGTTTCCCTTTTCTTTTGGATAAATCTGACCAGAGGTTTATCAATGTTATTAATTCTTTCAAAGAACCAGCTTCTGGTTTTGTTGATTAGTTCTACTGTTCTTCTAGTTTCTATTTTATTTATTTATGCTCTAATCCTTATTATTTCTCTTCTTCTGCATGGTTTAGGTTTTATTTTATGTTCTTTCTCCAGAACCTTTAGGTGTAAGGTTAGCTTCTTCATTTGGGATTTTTCTTATTTTGAGAGAGGTTTGGATGGCTATGTGCTTCCCTCTATGGACCACCTTTGCAGTATCCCAGAGGTTTTGAACCAATATGTTTTCATTTTCATTGGTTTGCATGAATTGTTTAAGTTCCTCTTTAATTTCCTGGTTGACCCATTCATTCTTTACCAGGATGTTTTTTAACATCCAAGTGTTTGCATTCCTTCCAAATGTTTCCTTGTAATTGAGTTCAAGTTTCAAAGCATTGTGGTCTGAAAATATTCAGGGAATAATCTCAATCTTTTGGTATTGGTTGAGACCTGACTTGCGACCCAGTATGTGATCTATTCTGGAGAAAGTTCCATGTGCACTTGAGAGGAATGAGTGGGTTTTTCTGTTTGTTTGTTTTGGGTTTGTTTTTGGTGTTGTTTTTTAAGAATGAGTATTCTGTTGTTTTAAAGATGGAATGTTCTGTATATGTCTGTGAAGTCTATCAAGTCTAATGGGTCCTTCAAAGCTCTTGTTTCTCTGTTGATCTTCTGTTTCAATGATCTGTCTATTGCTGTGAGTGGAGTGTTGAAGTCCCCTAATATTAAAGTATTATTATTGATATAATTCTTTATTTTGGTTATTAGTTGGTTTATGTAGTTGGCTGCTCCCATGTTGGAGATGTAGATATTTATAATTCTTGGATTTTTTTGTTGGATAGACTTTTAAGTATGATATAGTGTCTCTCTATATCTCTTACTACAGGCTTTGGTTTAAAATCCAATTTGTCTGATATGATAATTTCTACCCCAGCTTTCTTTTAAGTACTGTTGGCATGGTAAATTGTACTCCATCCCCTCACTTTCAAACTGGAGGTGACGAGGTTCTTAACGAGTCTCTTATAGACAGCATATGAATGGATCATGTCTTTTTTTATCAATCAGAAACCCTGTGTCTCTTGATGGGAACACTCAGCCCATTCACATTGAGAGTAACTACTGAAATATATTAATTTAGTGCCATCGTATTGCCTGTAAAGTCCTCGTTTCTATAGATTACCTCTGTAAATTTCTGGTCTATATTACTTTTGTGGTCTTTCTTCTTTTAGACAAGAGCCTTTAATATTTCTTGCAGGGCTGGCTTGGTGGTCATATATTCCTTTAGTTTCTGCTGGTCCTGGAAGCTCTCCATCCATTCTGAAAGACTGACTTGCTGGATAAAGTATTCTTGAATGTTTGTTCTTCTCATTTAATACCCTGAATATGTCTTGATGCCCTTTCTGGCTTACCATGTCTCTGTGGATATGTTGGGTGTTATTCTGATGTTCCTCCCTCCATATGTAAAGAACCTCCTCCCCCCAGCTATTCTCAGGATAGATTCTCTGCCTATAAGATTTGCAAATATCTCTATTATATGTTGGGGTGTTGATCTATTTTTATTGATTTTTGGAGGGGTCCTCTTTGCCTCTTGGACACAAAACTTGTTTCCCCTCCCCAGAAGAGGGATGTTCTCAGCTATGATTTTCTCAAATATACCTTCTAGTCCTCTCTCTCTCTCTCCACCCCCTCAGGGTTCTCAATAATTCTGACACTGGAACATTTCATGGCATCATTGATCTCTCTAAGTCTATTCTCCTGAGCTGCAGCTGCCAATCCATATCTTCCTCAGCATACTTTCTTTCTATCAGCTTATCTTCTAGATCACTAATTCATTCTTCCTAATTTACCTTGGTTGTTAGAGTATCCAGTTTAGACTGCATCTCATTCATTGCACTTTTTAAAATCTAATTTTATTTTTTCAATGTTCCAAGATTCATTTTTTATGCCCCACACCCACTGCTCCATGCAATGCATGCCCTCCCTAATACTCATCACCAAGCTCACCAACCCGCAAACCCCACCCCTCCAAAACCCTCAATTTTTATCTCAGAGTTCTCAAGGTTCATCTCACCCTCTGATTTCCCCTTTCTCACTTCTCCTTTCCTTCTCCCAATGTCCTCCATGTTATTACTTATGCTCCACAAGTAAGTGAAACCATGGGATAATTGACTCTCTCTGCTTGACTTATTTCACTCAGCATAATCTCCTCCAGTCCCATCCATGTTGATACAAAAGTTAAATATTCATCCTTTTGTATGAAAGCATAATATTCAATTGTATATATGGATCATATCTTCTTTTTTTTTATGTCTGCAGCTTTCCTATTCCTTTTGTTTAATTTTGTTGTTCTTTCCCATTTTATTTTATTTTATTTTCAGTGTTCCAAGGTTCATTGTTTATGCACCACACCCAGTGCTCCATTCAATACGTGCCCTCCTTAATACCCTCCACCAGGCTCACCCATCCCTCCACCCCCTTCCCTTCCAAAACCTTCAGTTTGTTTTTCAGAGTCTATAGTCTCTCATGCTTCAACTCTCCATCCGATTTCCCCCAATTCACGTTTCCTATCCTTTTCCTAAAGTCCTCCGTGTTACTACTTATGTTCCACAACTAAGTGAAGCCATATGTTAATTGACTTTCTCTGCTTGACTTATTTCACTCAGCATAATCTTCTCCAGTCCTGTCCATGTTGATACAAAAGTTGGGTATACATCCTTTCTGATGGAAGCATAATACTCCATTGTATATATGAATCATTTCTTCTTTATCCATTCATCTGTTGAAGGGCATCTTGGCTCTTTCCACAGTTTGGTGATTGTGGCATTGCTGCAATGAACATTGCATTAAAGATGGCCCTTCTTTTCACTACATCTGTATCATTGGGGTAAATACCCACTAGTGCAATTACAGGGGTCATAGGATAGCTCTATTCTTACTTTCTTAAGGAATCTCCACACTGTATTCCAAAGTGGCTGCACCAATTTACATTCCTTCCAACCCTGTGAGAGGGTTTCCCTTTCTCATATTGTCTCCAACACTTGTTGTTTACTGTCTTGTTAATTTTGGCCACTCTAACTAGTGTAAGGTGCTATCTCATTGTGGTTTTGATTTGAATCACCTTGATGGCTAATGATGATAAACATTTTTTCATGTGTCTGTTAGCCATTTGTATGTCCACTTTGGAGAATTGTCTGTCCATGTCTTCTGCCCATTTTTCGACATGATTATCTGTTTTGTGTGTGTTGAGTTTGAGGAGTTCTTTATAGATCTTGGATATCAGCCCTTTTTCTGTAGTGTCATTTGAAAATTTTCTCCCATTCCGTGGGTTGCCTCTTTGTTTTGTTGACTGTTTCTGTTGCTATGCAGAAGCTTTTGGTCTTGATGAAGTCCCAAAAGTTCATTTTTGCTTTTGTTTCATTTGCCTTTGGAGACATGTCTTAAAAGAAGTGGCTGTGGCTGATATCAAAGAGGTTACTGCCTATGTTCTCCTCTATGATTCTGATGGATTCCTGTCTCATGTTGAGGTCTTTTATCCATTTCCAGTTCATTTTTGTATACGGTGTGAGAATATGGTCGAGTTTCATTCTTCAACAAATAGCTGTCCAATTTTCCCAGCACATTTTATTGAAGAGACTGTCTTTTTGCCACTGGATATTTTTTCCTGCTTTGTCGAAGATTATTTGACCATAGAGTTGAGGGTCCATATCTGGGCTCTCTACTCTGTTCCACTGGTCTATGCGTCTGTTTTTATGCCAGTACCATGCTGTCTTGGTGATCACAGCTTTGTAGTAAAGCTCGAAATCACGCAACGTGATCCACCACCCCCCCCAGCTTTGTTTTTCTTTTTCAACATTTCTTAGCTGTTAGGGGTCTCTTCTGGTTCCATACAAATTTTAGGATTGTTTGCTCTAGCTCTTTGAAAAATGCTGGTGGAATTTTGATTGGAATGGCATTGAAAGGACAGATTGTTCTAGGCAGTGTAGACATTTTAACAATGTGTATTCTTCTGATCCATGAGCATGGAATGGTCTTCCATCTTTTTGTGTCTTCTTCA
>PISX010029776.1:0-19588 GCA_004024625.1 Mellivora capensis | reverse complement strand
GGGTGTCCCTGGGAATTAAATCTTTCTCCAAAGAAGCCTACATCTCTTCCCAGGAGAGTGGTATTAGAAAGAAAAATGTGGGGAAATGTATTTCATGGCTATGGGATGTCATTGATTCCAGTGTCACTCAGCTGACAGAGAAGTGACAGTTAGATGAGAAGACTAACCCAGGAACATGAACACAGTGATCACTATTTCCACATGCAATTATCTGACACCATCAAACAAAACATGGTTCCAAACTGCCATCTCAACCTCTAATCCATGCCCAGAAACAGAGTTCACTCAAGTGTCCTCTTTTGGTTATGTCTGAATTCCCTTTTCTAAAGTGGAGAATCTGGCTCCACCTCCATTCATCCACTTTCTTGTTTGTGATGTGTCTTGAGCACATCACACTTCCATCAAAACAATCCATCTGTTCCCCAGGGGACACAACCTTATCTACTACAGCACAGCACTCACGGGCAGTCTCCCATGACTTTCCACAGACAAGCTCCACTCAGGTTCACAATCACTCAGCTCAGCAGCTTTCCTCCAAGTCCTGCACTGAGGTTGGCTCACAGGTTTGTACTGAAGGTAGACTTATTTTTAAAATTCTACTTTCCATCACAGGCCCAAAAATTCCTAAAAGATTTTTTATGCATAGATTAAGTTTCAGTGGATTCTGGCCCTTCTGTGACTTTACAGTATCATAGAGAATAATTCCATTGATCAAAAACAGTTTCATCTCTTCACACATTCAACTCTTTTTCTTCCTTTAGTCCCTCCAGGAACAGCAGATGTTTGTTCTCTCTCTTGAGTTTTCCCTCTTCCAATATGTGATATAATTATGATCGTACAATGAAAATTACCCTATTTTGTAAATATGCCAACTATTGGGTGACACCTTACTTGGTTCCAGGTTTGGGAGACTATATATGAATCTGGAGTAAATATCTGTATGCAGATTTTGGGTTGCTTTCAGTTTTTAGTGATTATGAATAAGCTTATATAAACATTCACTTGCAAGTTTTTCTCAATGAATTTTAAAATAATTTTATAATTGTTAAGTTGAAATCTGTTTTACAAAAAGTCAGAATACATGAAAAATCAGCCAGGGATCCTGAGTATCTCATTCAGATGAACTTCTAACTCTGATTTCAGCTCAGGTCATGATTTTGAGTTTGGGATATTGAGCCTAATTCTGGCTCTGAATTCTGGGTCTGAGGTCAACGAGGAAGGTGCTTGAGATTCTCTTTCCCTATCCTTATGCCTCTCCCCTGCTCTCTCTCTCTCTGTAAAAAATTAATAAGAAGGAGATTATGGGTAACATGGAGGAGAAGTAGGAGGCCCTGCTTCAATAGGTCTCATAAAGTGAGCTAAGTATCTACCAGTACACTCTGAACACACATTAGAACAGCCTGATATGTAAGATTATACACTGCTGGATCTCTATGGGGGCAGAAGACATCAGTGGAGAGGTAAAGTGGAGTAGAAAGGTTCATACTAATATCAGAGGATAAACAGAAGGGTTTGGGAGCCACTAGACGTGATCCACTGGAAAGTAATACCCCAATACCAAAGTGATCTGTGCCTGGGGACAAGCATTAACTTGGAGTCTGGATAAAATCATTCAAAAAGAGCAAAAGATTTTAAGGGGCAACTGGTGGAATGGGGCAGTCATGGGCATGGGCCTAAGCCCATGGTCCCAGGATGGTCACCACCAAAGAACCACCCATACCAGAGATAATCCAGCAAGTCTCCCAGTCTGTTGTCCCTGAGCCTGTGGTATTGCTTTGCTTGCACCACCTTTCAGCTTGGTGCATTCTCACCCATGACTGTGGGCCTGGTGTAAACTCTTGTTGGGATCCCTCCTTCCACAGCCTTCTGCAACCTGCATGACATGGGGTCTGAACACTCCCAGCCTGCACTTGAGAGAACCTGTGCGATATCTGGTTGGGATCCCTTGGCTTTCAACTTCATGTGGCCTGTGAGGCTGCAGGATGTGAGCACACCTGGTATGGGCCTGGACTCCATACAGCAGTTTCGGCAAAGGAAGCCATTGAAAGCATACTCCCAAGACCAATATTGCTCACGGTTTTAGTGGCACATGGGTGTAGAGACAAGCAGGGGACTTGGGCAACCACTGGGATGGTGACTGTGGGTGCACACCACCTGTGGGAGGTTGTGCTGTCAGCAGAGTTTGCAGACATGGAATCTACATGTTCTGGACTACCCAGAAGGGATCATTCTGAGGCTTCTCTCTGAGGCAGAGGTCTGGGTGCAGACATATTTGTTGCACTGACTCTCTGAAAAGCAGCAAAAAGTCCCCCCAAAGCAAAAACCTCCAGAGAACAAAACCCTGAAAATGTGGTTCCAGAGCCCAGCACCTTGATAACCTGCAGGATAACTCAACCCAAGCAAGATTGGCTGGAGAAAAACACAGCAGACCTCTCCCCCAGAAGACAAACCAAAAGAGCAAGAAGACAATCAACACAGGGTCCCCCTAAAATTGTAAAACCCAAACATCAGGGGGAAAACTACATATTAAGCTCGCAGTATTGCACCAAAACCTGTATATTTCATAGATACAGCTTTTTTAAAAAAATACATTCTCATGATTCTTGTTCTTTTAATTTTTTAACCTACTTTCATTACAACTAGAGGTTTAATAAAGCATATTTCATAATAACTTTTTAAAATGAACTTTTTCATAGATATACCTGTGTTTCATTTTCTTTTTCTTTTTTTAAATATACATATAGATATAAGTTTCAAGGTAATCCTTTTCCCCTATTCAGTACTACCCCTCTATATAAACCAGTTTTAATCTCCCTGTACCTCTGGAAAGTTGAGTCCTTTAAGAAAGATAACAAGATACACCCAGGAAGAACTGAAATAACCTTCCTCACCCACACTGACAATTTATACCCATACTCTTCTCTTACTTTTCTGTCAGTTTTTCTGTGCTTTATTTTTTGTTCTGGTATCATATAAATCTTAATATTGGGGTTAATTTTGGCTTTTTTCTTTAGTCATTTACTTTAGTCAGGTTTTTTGTTTGTTCTTGTTTATGCACCTTATAAATCTTACTTTAGGGGCTCATTTTAGCTGGGCTTTCTCTTTTATTTCCTTTTTCTCTCTCTCTCTTTTTCTTTTTTCTTTCTTCTTGGTGTTTCCAAAAATAGAAACTGAGTTGTTTCTATACAAATAGAAATAGAAGGAAAATTTTCAGACTCTTTCAATGAAGCCAGCATTACCTTGATCCCAAAACCAGGCAAACACCCCATCAGAAAGGAGAATATCAGACCAATATTCCTGATGAATATGGATGCCAAGATTCTCAACAAGATCCTAGCTAATAGGATTCAACATTACATTAAACAGTTTATAAACTATGACCAGGTGAGATTTATCCTTGAGATACAAGTGTGGTTCAACATTCAAAATGTGATAAAACAAGTCAATAAGAGAAGAGAGAAGAACCACATTATCCTCTCAATTGATGCAGAAAAAGCATTTGACAAAAATACAGCATCCATTTCTGATTAAAACTCTTGAAAGTATAGGGAGTATACGTTGTTCAATGTAGTACTAGACGTCCTAGCAACTAGACTAGAAGTCCTAGCAACAGGAATCAAACAAAAATAAATAAGAGATATTCAAATTGGAAAAGAAGTCAGACTCTCTATTTTCCCAGAAGATATGATAATTTATATGGAAAACCCAAAAGCAGATGACACAATACTTTATATGGAGAACTCCACCCCCAAACTACTAGAACTCGTAAAGCAATTCAGGAATGTGGCAGGATATAAAAACAAGGCACATAAATCAGTTGCTTTCTTACACACTAACAATGAAAATATAGAACAGGAAATTAGAGAATCGATTCCATTTATGATAACACCAGGAACCATAAGATAACTTGGAACAAATATAACCGAAGAGGTAAAGGATCTCTACTCAAAAAACTATGGAACAGTCATGAAAGAAATTGAGGAAGACACAAAAAGATGGAAAAGCATTCTATGCACATGGATCAGAAAAATAAGTATTACTCAAATATCTATACTGCCTGGAGAAATCTATACTTTCAATGCCAGCCCAATCAAAATTCCACTGGCATTCTTCAAAGTGCTGGAACAAACAATCCTGAAATTTGTGCAGAACCAGAAAAGACCCCCGAGTTGCTAAGGAGATGTAGAAAAAGAAAAACAAAATTGGGGGCATCACGTTGACTGATTTCTATCTATACTACAAAGCTTTGTTCACAAAGACAGCTTGGTCCTGGCACAAAAACAGACACATAGACCATGGGAACAGAGTGGGCAGCCCAGATATGGACCTGAAACTCTATGGTCAAATAATCTTCAACAAAGCAGGAAAAACATCCAGTGGACAAAAGACAATCTCTTCAATAAAGGGTGGTCAGAGAATTGGACAGCTATGTCTGGAAGAATGAAACTCAACCCATATCTTACACCATACACAAAGATAACCTCAAAGTGGTTAAAAGACAGGAACCTATCAGAGTCCTAGAGGAGAACATAAGCTATAACCTCTTCGATATCAGCCACAGCAACTTCTTTCAAGACATGTCTCCAAAGGCAAAGGAAACAGAAACGAAAATGAACTTTTGGGACTTCTTCAAAATCAAAAGCTTTTGCAGAGCAAAGGAAACATTCAACAAAACAAAGAGGCAACCCATAGAATGAGAGAAGATATTCACAAATGACACTACAGACAATGGACTGATATCCAAGACCTATAAAGAACTTCTCAGGGTGCCTGGGGGGCTCAGTGGGTTAAAGCCTCTGCCTTCAGCTCAGGTCATGATCTCAGGGTCCTGGGATTGAGCCCTGCATCAGGCTCTCTGCTCGGCAGGGAGCCTGCTTCCTCCTCTCTCTCTGCCTTCCTCTCTGGCTACTTGTGATCTCTGTCTGTCAAATAAATAAATAAAATCTTTAAAAAAAGAACTTCTCAAACTCAACACTCAAAAAACAAATAATAACATAAAAAATGAGCAGAAGTCATAAACAGACACTTCTCCAAAGAACACATGCAAATGGCTAACAGATATATGAAAAAATGTTCACGTCATTAGCCATCAGGGAGATTCCAATCAAAACCACTTTGGATACCAACTTACACCAGTTATAATGACCAAAATTAACAAGACAGTAAACAATAAGTTATGGAGGGGATGTGAAGAAAGGGGAACTCTCTTATACTGTAGGTGGGAATGCAAGTTGATGCAGCTGCTTTGGAAAAGAGTGTGGGGATTCCTTAAGAAATTAAAATTAGAACTACCTTATGACCCTGAAACTAACTACTGGGTATTTACCCCCAAAATAGAGATGTAGTGAAAATAGGGCCATCTGTACCCCAATGTTCATAGCAGCAATGGCCACAGTCACGGAACTGTGGAAAGAGTCAAGATGCTCTTCAACAGACAAATGGATAAAGGAGATATGGTCCATATATACAATGGAGTATTAAGCCTCTCTGAGAAAGGATGAATACCCAACTTTTGTATCAGCATGGGCGGGGCTGGAGGAGATTATGCTGAGTGAATTAAGTCAGGCAGAGAAAGCCAATTATCATATGGTTTCACTTATTTGTAGAGCATAGTGAATAAAACAGAGCATATTAGGAGAAGGTAAGTGAAAGTTAATTGGGGGAAATTCGAGAGGGAGATGAACCATGAGAGACTGTGGGCTATGAATAAAAAAAAGAAACTGAGGGTTTTTGAGGGGAGGGGTGAGAGTGGTTAGGTGAGCCTGATTAAGGAGGACACATATTGCATGGAACGCTGGGTGTGGTGCATAAACAATGAATCTTGAAACACTGAAAATATAAATAAAAGTTTTAAAAAATCAATATTAAAAGAAAATACCATCATTGGTTATAGTCATTCAGATTAAAATAAATAATAAATCAAATAGGGCTGACTTAGTGTTTTAGTGCTATATAGTTAGAGCAGAGATCCTATGACAATTTAAAGGACCAAATAAATTGTTTCACTTTTTTAAATATCAGAAAGTAAATAGAAATATGAAACAGCCTAGAAATAAATCATCCCCACCTGATAAAGACAAGAAGACTTTTTGTTTAGGATTGGGTTCCTCTTAGTGACTCTGAGGATAGAAGGGTGAGGAGATCCTCCCTCCAGTGATGCCCCTGGGTGGACCTGGGCCCAGGGCCTCAGCAAAAGAATAAGTGGAATGAGAGGCTAAGCTGAGCAGGAACTGCTGGTGTGTGTTTCGCTCTTTACACATGAATAAGTACATTTTGTCTCACTTCCCCACAAGCCTGGTGCACTGTGTGACCTCTGAGATTTTTGTCCTATGTTGCACAGTAATAATCAGCCTCATCCTCAGCCTGGAGCCCAGAGATGGTCAGGGAGCCTGAGCTTCCAGACTTGGAGCCAGAGAATCGATCTGGGACCCCTGAGGGTCGATTGCTGTTTCCGTAGATGATAGCTTTGGGGGCTGTGCCTGGAAGCTGTTGGAATCAGAACACATATTCACCACCCCCAATGTTGCTCCAGTACAGGAGATGGTGATTCTCTGGCCCAGGGCCCCAGACACGGAGGGTGGCTGAGTCAGCGCAGACTGGGCCCAGCACCCTGGAAGGGGGAGAGAAACAGAGAGGGTGACCTGTGGTCTAGATACAAGAGGAGGAAGCAGGGTCCACATTTCTCCCCAAGGCCCCCTCCCCTGACCCTGCATCCAGTCACCTGTGCTGTGAGCAATGGTAGAGACGAGGAGAGGGGACCAGGCCATGGTGGAGATCATCACCAATCCTCCCTTCTGCGGCCCGAAGTTGAGCAGATCTCCTCTATTCTCTCCTTCACCTCTTCATCCTCCAAGAAAGGGAGGGCCCATCCATGCAAATGAGAACCCAGCTCTCTGACTCCTCCCTGGCCCTGGATCAGGTCCATCTGCATGAGGATGTCATGGGTATAGGCAGAGATGTGCTGTGTGGGGCCAGGGGCTGAGGAGGTCACAGCTGTGAGTCCTGAGAAGTGGGCACATGATGTGCTTGATGGTAGATCCAACTTCTGATCACCGTTGGCTCTCAGGAAAATGCCCTGACTGTCCACTGTTGTAGATTACCAGACATACTGCTGTATGCATTATGACCAGGAACCATTAGAGGAAGTTCCTGCCTCCCCATTGCTCTGTTCACTGTTCCCTGAACTAGATAGAGCTAGGCTAGGTGTCCCCTTATGTGTTCTCCCATTACCTGAATGCATACTTTATTCTTATCTCAGATTCCTGAGGGTGAGTCTGTCCATAGTTTCCCTCACTGTTCATAAGTCAGACATGATGTGGTGTCTCTAAACAAACTCCTCTTAGATCAGGTTGAGGTCCAGAGGTGTGATGGTTCCCCATGGACACACAGGCCCTTCTGTGCAGGATACTGTGCTTTCCTATGTTATGTGATTCTTCCTTGGTTTCTAAAGTACTCTTTCTTCTTTGATTTTTACATAAATGAGAAACAGGTAGAAGTCCTGTCTAGATTGTGAATAGAAATTGATTCATTCCTAGAAGGACACACACTCAAAACCTTTCTCATCTGTCATTCTTCCCACATGCTTGACACAGTAGTTATATATACACATTTGGATATGGTTCCCTATTAGGATCTGTTCTCCAAGGACACACACAAAAATCTGCAGGTGCCTAACAAGGGAGTTCTATGTAACTGACCTCAAAACATAAAGGGCAAATGTGCCAGCAGTTCTCTGAGGGGAGTAGTGACAGTTGCAAAAGTTCTGACAGTAGCCATGTGATAGAATTCATGTATTAGTCACCACTTAGCGAGCTGTACATTTAAAATGGATGTGTGTTATAGTATATTAAATTCCTCTCAGTAAGATTGATTTAAACACATTGACAATATATTTGAGAAGCTGCAGGTGAAGTCACCAGTATAGAGTTCCCAGGTCTGAGTATATTGCAGTGAGAATATGGATGGAAATTGTGGTTAAAAACATGGATGCAAAAATAAACAAAAAGAAATTCCTTTTGTTAATGTTTGAAAAAAAAAAGGTTATATAAATTTTTTCTGAAATCATTTTGTTTTGGTCATGAGTTTAGTATCTTGGTGTTTTTTTTTTTTTTTTTTTTTTTTACAACAGAAAGTAGAGTCCGACATGATACCCTATGTGACCCCCAGAGAAACTGCTACCTATAAATTGCAGAGCCATCACAGTGATGGAATTACCAAACACAATCAGAGCTTCCAGTACACAGAAATTTTGTGTCAGAATCCTCTCAAGAGTGGGGGCAGCATTAGCCCCTACCGCTTGTGTCCAACATGTTCAGGATAGAGTAAATGATCATTCAGTCATCCATGATGAGAGGAATTAATTCCTATTACTTATTCCTATTATTCCACATGCACCCATAATATTTGTCAAATTTCCCACATCTGAGTGAAGGGAAGGTAGAGATAAGAGGGAATTTGGCCCTAGGTCACAGCTCCTGTGGCACTGGGTTGGGACTGAAGACATTTCAGCAGTGGTTAATTCTCTTTGGAGGTATATTAGGTTGGATGAGGTGCTGACACTCCTTCCCTGAGAGCACAGAAAGTGTTTGCATTACATCCCTATAGAACTTGAACTCCAGGGGAGAAGCCCTGATATTGTAGTGATCAGCCTCAGGCACCGACTGAGGCCAGAGATGGTTGGGGACTGAGCCGTCCATGGGGACAGAGACTCCTCTGAGATTCTTGAGCATCAGCCACATCTTAGGAGAAAAGGTGCTCAGAGCACATTATGGATGCCCTTTTGATGAGACCTCAAATGCACTTGACATCTCTGTGGTTTACTTGTTGATGGGGGCTCTGAATCCTGGATATTGTGACACAGAGGACAACTGGGTGAACACAGGTTGCGCATGCTTTCTGGATGGACAGAGAAGCCCAGAATTTGCAGATTCCCGGACACTGTAAACTCAGAGAGAGAGAGAGGAGAGAGAGAGGTGTGTGTGTGTGTGTGTGTGTGTGTGTGTGTGTGTGTCTGTGTCTGACCACAAATGAGGTCAGGTGACCAACTGTGCCTCTTATGGCTTCTTATGAAAGATGGTTCTTCAATAATTTGATTCTGGATTTAGAGGTCAATTGTCTCAAAGACAATCTCCATGTAAGAGGATATATTTAGTCCCCAAAGACTCACATGAGAGCAGACCTCTTAAAACATTACTGAGTCAGAAGTCCATATCTGTCCAAGTGACATAAATATGTCCATTTTTTTTTCTCATATGACCTTTCTCTAGTGAAGGGAATAAGAAGGAAATAAAGCAAAGGCTGCCTAATAGCTCACAATATGTTATTTCACCTGGTAGATCTCTGGTGTTGTTTTGCTCCCCAAGTATATTTGGAAATCCCCTGTGCAGCAGGTGATGCTGATGAGTACCAGGGAAGCCCAGGACCTAGTAGACACACCCCAGACTACTTCTTGAGCCCCATAGCTCTGCTTGAACTCACCAAAACTTGTGTCCCCTGAGGTGGTGGTGGGAGTCTCCTTGCAAATCTTCCCCTTTCTTAAGGCTGTACTATCCCCTCCTTGACCTAACTTATGGTCCAGCAGAAAAAAAAAAGAAGAGTGTAGGAGTTTGAGAGGGCTTCACCCCAGGGATGACAGAGGAGCTCCTGCAAGAGGCAGGGAGACAGGAGATTGGGGAACACCTGCGGCCTCTGGTGGATGCAGGTCACATGTTAACCCTGGTCTGGAACTATTGAAATGGTCAATGGAACCCATTGGACATGACTCCTGTCTCCCCGCTGCTCTGATCACTATCCCCTGAATTAGATCCAGGCCTTGTGTCCCCTTATGTGTCCTCCCACCACCTCAAGACAGACTTTGTTCTCTACTCAGACTCCTCAGGGTGAGTCTTTCTACAGCTCCCTTGGCTGATCAGTACTTGGTCAGGACTGACAGATTGCCTCTACTCAAACTCCTCTTGGATCAGGTTTAAATACAGAGCAATGATGGATATCCATGGACATATGGTCGCTTCCATGCAAGACACTGGGTCTTTCCTTCTATGTGATTCTTCGTGGTTTCCAAAAGACACCACCTCTGACATTACCATAGCACTGAGGAGATGGAAAGCACTTCTCATCACTTTGTAGGTAGAAGCCCCTGTGTGCATTGCCAGAGGGGTAACACACGAAATCTTTGTCACCTGTTAGTCTTTTCACCTCCTTGAAACAACAGTTCTGTATACACTGTGGACAGTGATTCCCTCCTAGGATCTGTTCTCCAATCACAATTACATGTGCCATGTAAGTCTATGCATGCAATTGACCCTAAAGCATAGATGGCAAACCTTCCAGATATCCTAGGGGAGCAGGACTGACAACTATAGATGCTATGACAGATTTTCAATAACATAGTTCATGTGTTAGTCACCACTGAAACAACCACATACATAAGACGAGTGCATGTTAATGTTACAAAGAATTCATCTCATTCAAATTGATTCCATCTCAATGTTAATGTCATTGTGCACATGTAGCTAATGGCTGGTATACTTCGCCCAGGCCTGTGTTTATTGCAGGAAAAATATGGATGGAAATTGTGGTTAAAGACATAGATGGGACAGGGGTCTTTGTGTGGTTCAGATAGTTGAGCATTTGCCTTTGGCTCAGGTAATGATTTCCAGGTCCTGGAATTGAGCCCCAAGTTGGGCTCCCTGTTTGGTGGTGAGTCTGCTTCTCCCTCTCCCTATGCCTCTTCCTCTGCATGTCTTTTCTGTCTCCCTCTCACTCAAGTGAATAAATAAAATCTTAAGAAAAAAAATAAATGAAACAACAATGCAAAGGGAATGTCTTCTATTCTTGGTTCAAAAATAGTCTATGAAGTTTTACTAATATAGCTTGATTTTTATTCTAATTCTACATATATGTATATTTTAGCCATCAGTTTTGTATCCTGGCTCTGTTGCTACAGGTAGGAAAGCTGAATATTGTGTCCAGCACAACCCCATGAGGAGCCTGTTCCTATGAATACGAGAACCATCTCACTGATAGAATTACCAGTGACAATGCTTCTAGGATGGAGTGATTTGGAGTTAGACTTAATTCAGGGGTGGTCACAGCTGTAGTCCATGCACCTTGTGTTCAGCACATTCAGGATAGAGCCATTGTTCATTCAGTCATCCATGGTCACTAGAGAAATTAATTTTTATTACTCAAGGGCATTCTGACTCAGAATTTCCTATCAAAGGTCTCACATGAGCATGTATGAGAGGCAGGAAAAAAGGGAACTGTGTCTCTGAAGTCACTGTGGTACTGGATTGGTACAGAAGAATTTTCAGCAGATGTCCAGGCTGGCTGTATCATTGGGGTAAAGGAGGGAGGGACAGCCTAGCCCTCTGAGAGACAGGTAGTTGACTGTGTCACATCTCCATAGGTCTAGAGCACTGAGGCTGCTATCCCAGAACCAATTTACTGATCATCTTCAGGCCCTGACTGTTGCCCTGAGATGGTTAGAACCTGAGTTGCCCCCATTGACAAAGACTACCCCTGAGATTCCTGAGCATCAGCCTCCATCCAGGTGTTCAGGGCACATCCTGCCTACCCTGATGTCAGGACCTTAGTCACAGTCAATGTCTTTGATGTTTCCTGGTGACGGGGTTTTGCCTTATAGAGACTGTGACACTGAAGACAACTGGGTAAACCCAGGTTGAGCCTGACTTCTGGAGAGACAGAGAACCCTGCAAATGGCAGAGCCCAGGACATTATATGTTCAGAGAGAAGAGGTGTGTGTGTGTGTGTGTGTGTGTGTGTGTGAGAGAGAGAGAGAGAGAGAGATACAGAAAGTGAGAATACACTCATGTACTCTCAGGAAGACTTTCTTGTAGAGACCAATCATGGGGACAAATGTCCCCTATCCATATTATGTCCCCTCCACTGCCTGAGTGTGATCTCCATGCCAGTGCAGCCTCGCTGTAAGACTTTCCAGTGTCCTGAAGCTTGGAGTTAAAGAAGTTGTCTGTAAGTCAATTTCTCTTGCACAAGGATAAAACTTACTTAAAGAAGAGGAATTTAATTGCAGATTCACTCCAATAGTGATTCCAAGGAATCAGACATTGAGTCATAAGGGGTGTGAGGTATCTGTTCATTTTCATCTGTGCAGACACAAGTCCCACTCCTGTGGGCTCTTCAGGTCTCAAAATCACAGGGCAGGGTTTGATCAGACAACTCTATGCCTCATGGTGCCCCACATCACAACCATTCCTCATTTTGCTTCCAGGTTTCCCTGATGCCTCCCTCCAGGTGACCAGGAGAGAGCATCTCCTCTCAATTTTTAAAAAGTCTTATGTATGAGTATTCACTGATTAGGGCAAATATGTGTGTGGCTAATTTATTGTTTTGGTAGTCTTAGAAACAAACATCTTCAAGAATAAGAAAAAAATTGTCATATATTGAAATATGCAGCCAATCCTAACTTGGTTAACTAGGTCAACAGTGACCTTAGATAAGGCCTCAGTAATTCTGCAGAAGGAAAAGGTAAATACACCAATAGCTTCTATGCACAAATACACAAAGGCTGGATAATTATTCATTTGTATGGGACAGAATAACCATGTTGTCATATTAAAGAGATTGGTTGAAGCTAATGGGACATGGAAACCACAGTGAGAGATGAGGGCAGGAAAGATGAAGGTATTTCATGCTGGTTTACTATCTGCCAATTCTCCCTAGAAACAAACCTTGGACAGTGGAAACTATAGAAATATCATTCAAAGTTCTGTCTAAAAAAACACAAGGAGATGAAGTTAATCCAGAGGGGAGGGCTGAAGACCTGAGGGACACGGGAGAGGAGCAGAAAAGAGGAGTCCATGTGTATGGGTGACGTTAGTGAGTCTGAAGCAGTTGTGACTAGCTGTAGGTAGGCTAGATCAAGGAAAGAAAAAAACTGTAATCAATGTGAATATTAATATACCAGCTAATGTGTCATCAGTAAAACAAGACTCATACTGTGTAGCATGAGATTTGTGGATGACAGAAATTTGCCAACGGACATTTTCAGTTGACACAAAAGTACTCTGAGATCTTGGAAACTATATTCACATTTCTGTCCCAAGTTCTTAAGGCAGGGCTCCTGAAACCCTTGTCATATCCAAAGTGATGAAATCACTAGGGGAATCTTTGTGTAATTGACGTGACAGTAGTGACTCGTGGATGACTCCAGGATGGCACTTGTCTCCTGAAATTTGAAGCCATGTTCAGTCGTTGGGAATATAAAGACCCCCATTATCCACAAAGGGGAGAAGGGCAGACTGTGGATCATTGATGACTACCTCAGCCTAAATAGTAATGCCAAATATGGGTTTTGAGGAGCTTCCAGATTGGTGAACATGTCCATGCCTAGAAGGTGATGCACCACAACTCCATTGGGGCAGATTATCCTGCACTTGAGACCTTCCCAGACCTTGCCCTAAGTGTCTCTTCATCTGAGTGGTCATCAGTTTACATCATATTCTATAACGAATTTGTAGAAGTGAGTAAGAGTTTCCTTGAGCCACTCTAGTAAATAAAGTGAACTGGGGAGAGTGTCGTGGATATCCCTGATTTCTAGCCAAGTGGGACATAAGTGGTGAGGAACATAAGTGGTGAGTTGTTGACATCAAAGTGGGGAGCATTCTACTGAGTCCTTATACTGTGCATCTGACACCATCTCAATGCAGGTAATCTGTGTGTTAAATTGAATTAAATTTTAGAACATAAATCAGGTGTCACAGGGAATTGCTTGCTTTGGAAAAGAACATCCACACAACAGGTGACCAGATGTGTCAGACATGAAATGTTTCCCATCAGTTGTAATGGAGATACAATGGAAATATAAGATAAGAATGAGGTTTTTATTTAATAAAATATTTATTATTTTTAATTTATCTCAGACTGTAGGGCATGTGCAATTGGACTGTATTCCCTCACCCAGGTGTGCACTTGGGACACTTGCAGTGTCTCAGGCAACAGCACAATCTCTATGTCACTCCTACCTCCTCAGGGACAGGTCTTTCAGGAGAGGACTCTCCACTACATGAGTCTCCACAGAAAGCTCAGAGACAAGATCTCTTGTTCCAGGGGTTCTTATTGGTCACTTATTCAATGTCTGAGAAACCGAGGTTAATGAAAGATGCTCCCACTGCTTTGAGCCATAACACTATAATAGTCAGCCTCTTCCTCAGGCTGTAGCCCAGAGATAAGCAGAAGCCCTGCATTTGCTGAGGTCTATCTGGAGCCAGAGAAGTGGCTGTGGACCCCAGATTCCAAATCTGAAATTGAGTCTGAGTAATAGTACAAGAGAAACCTGGAAGGATTCCTGGGCTTCTCTTGGTACCAGCTGATATAGAAGCTGCCAACAAGGAAGTCACTGCTCAGGGTGCAGGTGAGTCTGGCCATTGATCCCAGCAATACCAAGAAGAAGGGCAGCTGAATTAGAACAGGCTAGGACAGGGAACCTGCAAACAGAGACATATGGGTGATGCAGAAGTGGAAAAAAAATGAATCATCAGGACATTAAGCACAGAAAGAGTGATTTCATGACCACTTTGTGTTCCATGAGCCCTGTCGCAACCTGCAAACGCAGACACTCATGTATGATGGGGCAGGGGCCAGATAAAGATCCTCAGGGTCTCAGCCAGAGAGTCTGACACCTGCTAGAGTGCTCAGGCCTGTGTCCCTGAGGCCCTTCCCTACTTGCAGAGTAATATATGAGCATGAGGAGGACAAGAGTTCAGGCCGTGATGACAGCCCCTGATGCCACAGTGGGCTGGGCTGCCACAGGCCACATTTTCTCCTCCACCCTCTGCCATAGGAGGGACTATCCATGTAAATGGGGTCCACCCAGGGGCTGCCTGGTCCTTCTCTGAGCCATGGTGCTGGAGCTCAGTTCACATCACACACTAAGGAAGATGGGGCTCTACTCACACTTGCAGAGAGCCCTGGAAGGAAGCCTCTGCTGAGACCACACAGAGCTACCACATCTGAATGTCCTCAATGACTAGTAGTCACTGGGCAACTTTTTAGGGACTCCACGGCAGTCTCACAGTGCCCCCTGTCAATCTTACATTGAAAAATGAAAAAAGAAAAAAAAAGAAAAAAATGTAGGAGATAATTCCTATTAAGAATAAATAAAATTCATAATTTCTTAAGAAGATACAAAACTAGGCGCACCTAGGTGGCTAAGTCAGTTAAATATCTGACTCCTGGTTTAGGTTCACCTCATGATCTCAAGGTCCTGGGATTGAACTCAGTATGGGACTTCATGCTCAGCAAGCAGTTCACTTGGGATTCACTCTCTCTCTCTCTCCCTATGCTCCTCCCCTGCTCGCTCAGACTGTCTCTATAAATTGAACTTAAAAAAAAAATAAAAGGGAGACGCAAAATTAATTCTACTGGAAATAATTTGAGTGAATAGATCATTTTTTTAAATTTCTTTTCAGCGTAACAGAATTCATAGTTTTTCACCACACCCAGTGCTCCATGCAATGCGTGCCCTCCATAATACCCACCACCAGGCTCCCCAAACCTCCCACCCCCCGCCCCTTCAAAACCCTCAGGTTATTTTTCAGAGTCCATAGTCTCTCATGGTTCATCTCCCCCTCAACTCCCTTCTTCTCTCGATCTCCCCATGTCCTCCGTGTTATTTGTTATGCTCCACGAATAAGTGAAACCATATGAAAATTGACTCTCTCTGCTTGACTTATTTCACTAAGCATAATCAATTTTTAATAGGGAAGTTGAAAATGTGATTATAGAAGCACTCCACATAAATGTATAAGTTACAGACATTTTCACAGGAAACATCTAACAAACCTTCTGAGAAAAGATGGTTCCAATGTCTTTGCTTCATATTCCTTTAATAACACCAAAAAAAATGGAATATTTCCTTGTTCTTTTTTTTTAATTTCATTTCTTTTCAGTGTAACAGAATTCATACTTTTTTCACCACACCCAGTGCTCCATGCAATGCGTGCTCTCCATAATACCCACCACCTGGCTCCCCAACCTCCCATCACCTCCCCTTCAAAACGCTCAGGTTCTTTTTCAGAGACCATAGTCTCTCATGGTTCATCTCCCCCTCCAATATCCCTCAACTGCCTTCTCCTCTCCATCTCCCCATGTCTTCCGTGTTATTTTCTATGCTCCGCAACTAAATGATATCATATGATAAATGACTCTCTCTGCTTGACTTATTTCACTCAGCATAATCTTTACCAGTCCGGTCTATGTTGCTACAAAAGTTGGGTATTCATCCTTTCGGATGGAGGCATAATACTCCATAGTGTATATGGACCATATCTTTCTTATCCATTCATCCATCGAAGGGCATCTTGGTTCTTTCCACAGTTTGGCGACCGTGGCCATTGCTGCTATAAACATTGGAGTACAGATAGCCCTTCTTTTTACCACATCTGTACCTTTGGGTTAAATACCCAGGAGTGCAATTGCAGGGTCCTAGGGAAGCACTACTTTTAACTTCTTGAGGAATTTCCACACTGTTCTCCAGAGTGGCTGCACCACCTTGCATTCCCACCAACAGTGTGAGTGGGTTCCCCTTTCTCCACATCCTCTCCAACACACATAGTTTCATGTCTTGCTAATTTTGGCCATTTTAACTGCTGTGAGGTGGTATCTCAAGGTGGTTTTAATTTGAATCTCCCTGATGGCTAGTGATGATGAACATTTTTTCATGTGTCTGACAGCTATTTGTATGTATTCACTGGAGAAGTGTCTGTTCATATCTTCTGCTCCTTTTTTGATATGATTATCTATTTTGTATGTGTTGAGTTTGAGAAGTTCTTCATAGATCCTGGATATCAACCTTTTGTCTGTACTGTCCTTTGCAAGTATCTTCTCCCAATCCATGGCTTGCCTCTTTGTTTTTTTTACTGTTTCCCTTGCAGTGCAGAAGCTTTTGATCACGATGAAGTCCCAAGAGTTCATTTTTGCTTTTGTTTCCTTTGCCTTTGGATACATATCTTGAAAGAAGTTGCTGTGGCTGATATCGAAGAGGATACTGGCCATGTTCTCCTTTAGGATTCTGATGGATTCCTATCTCACATTGAGGTCTTTTATCCATTTCGAGTTTATCTTTGTATATGGTGTAAGACAGTGGTTGAGTTTAATTTTTCTACATATAGCTGTCCAATTTTCCCAGCACCATTTATTGAAGAGACTGTCTTTTTTCCACTGTATATTTTTTCCTGGTTTGTCGAAGATTATTTGACCAGAGAATTGAGGGTCCATATCTGGGCTCTCTACTCTATTCCATTGGTCCATGTGTCTGTTTTGATGCCAGTACCATACTGTCTTGGTGATCACAGCTTTCTAGTAAAGCTTGAAATCAGGTAACGTGATGCCAACAGTTTTATTTTTGTTTTTCAACATTTCCTTAGCGATTCAGGATCTCTTCTGATTCCATACAAATTTTAGGATTATTTGCTCCAACTCTTTGAAAAATACCTGTGGCATTTTGATGGGAATGGCATTAAAACTATAGATTGCTCTAGGTAGTATAGACATTTTAACAATGTTTATTCTCCCGATCCAAGAGCATGGAATGGTCTTCCATCTTTTTGTGTCTTCTTCCATTTCTTTCATGAGTGTTCTGTAGTTCCTCGAGTACAGAACATTTACCTCTTTGGTGAGGTTTATTCCCAGGTATCTCATGGTTCTTGGGGCTATAGTAAATTGAATCAATTGCCTAATTTCCCTTTCTGTACTTTCATTATTAGTGTATAAGCATGCCACTGATTTCTGTACATTGACTTTGTATCCTGCCAAGTTACTGAATTGCTCTATGAATTCTAGTAGTTTGGGGGTCGGGTCTTCTGTGTTTTCCATATAAAGTATCATATCATCCTGTGAAGGGAGAGAGTTTGACTTCTTCCTTGCCAATTTGGATACCTTTTATTTCTCTTTGTTGTCTGATTGCTGTTGCTAATACTTCTAATACTATGTTGAACAAGAGAGGTGAGCGTGGGCATCCTTGTTGTGTTCCTGATCTCAACGGGAAGGTTGCGAGCTTCTTCCCAATGAGGATGCTGTTTGCTGTGGGTCTTTCATAGATAGATTGTATGAAGTTCAGGAATGTTCCCTCTATCCCTATACTTTGAAGTGTTTTAATCAGAAACAGATACTGGATTTTGTCAAATGGTTCTTCTGCATCAATTGTGAGGACCATGTGTTTCATCTCTCGTCTTTTATTGATTTGTTCTATCGTACTGATTGATTTACGAATGTTGAACCACTCTTGTAAGCCAGGGATGAATCCCACCTGGTCATGGTGGACGCTTTTTAATATGCTGTTGGATCCTGTTTGCTAGGATCTTGCTGAAAGAATCTTAGCATCCATACTCATCAGTGATATTGGTCTGAAATTCTCCTTTTTGTTGTGGTCTTTGCCTGGTTTGGGGATCAAGGTGATACTGACTTCATAAAAAGAGTATGGAAGTTTTCCTTCTGCTTAAATTTTTTGAAACAGCTTCAGTAGAATAGGTGTTATTTCTTCTTTGAGAGTTTGGTAGAATTCCCCAGGGAACCATCAGGTCCTGGGCTCTTGTTTTTTGGGAGGTTTTTGATCACTGCTTCAATCTCGTTACTAGATATCAGTCTGTTCAGCTTGTCAGTTTCTTCCTGGTTCAACTTTGGGAGTTTATATTTTTCCAGGAATGCATCCATTTCATCTAGGTTGCTTAACTTATGGGCATATAACTGTTGATAATAGCTACTGATGATTGTTTCTACTTCCTTGGTTTTAGTTGTGATCTCTCCCTTTTCATTCATAATTTTATTAATTTGAGCTTTCTCTCCTTTCTTTTGGGTTAGTGTGGCCAATGGTTTATCGATCTTATTGACTCTTTCAAAAAACCAGCTTCTAGTTTCATTGATATGTTCTACTGTATCTCTAGTTTCTACCTCATTCATCTCTGCTCTAACCTTGATTATTTCCCTTCTTGTGCGTGGAGTTGGTTTAATTTGTTGTTGATTCTCCAGTTCTTTAAGGTGTAGGGATAGCTGATGTATTGGGGATTTTTCAATTATTTTGAGGGAAGCTTGGATGACTATGTATTTCCCCCTTAGGACCGGCTTTGCTGTATCCCATAGGTTTTGGACGGACATGTCATGTGCATTGGTTTCCATGAATTGTTTAAGTTCTTCTTTGATCTCCTGGTTGATCCAAGCATTTTTAAGCAAGGTGGTTTTTAGCTTCCAGGTGTTTGAGTTTCTTCCAAACTTTTCCTTATGTTTGAGCTCCAGTTTCAAAGCATTGTGATCTGAGAATATGCAGGGAATAATCTCAATCTTTTGGTATCCGTTGAGTCCTGATTTGTGACCCAGTATGTGGTGTATTCTGGAAAAGGTTCCATGTGCAATTGAGAAGAATGAGTATTCTGTTGTTTTATGGTGGAATGTTCTCTATATATATATGAGGTCCATCTGGTCCAATGTGTCATCCAGTGCTTTTGTTTCTTTTTGATTTTCTGCATGGATGATCTGTCTATTACTGAGAGAGGCGTGTTAAGATCTCCTACTATCAATGTATTCATATCAATATGACTCCTTATCTTGATTAATA
>PISX010029775.1:0-19590 GCA_004024625.1 Mellivora capensis | reverse complement strand
CTTGCCAGGAGCCGGCCCCTCCCCTGCCGTCTATCCTCCTGTCGCTTTCGATTCACTTCTCCGCCAGTCCTACCTTCCAGAAAGTGGCCGATTTTCTGTTTCCAGAATTGCTGTTCTTCCTCTCTTCGATCTCCCGTTGGATTTGTAGGTGTTCGCAATGGTTTGATAAGCTATCTAGCTGATCTCCTGCTACCTGATGTCGTCTCAGCTGCTACTTCTCCGCCATCTTGACTCCTCCCCGCCTGTATTCTTAAGATTCCTTTCGGCCCCTTGTTCAAGAATATACATTGGTTTGGGGCGCCTGGGTGGCTCAGTGGGTTAGGCCGCTTCGGCTCGGGTCATGATCTCGGGGTCCTGGGATCGAGTCCCGCGTCGGGCTCTCTGCTCGGCAGGGAGCCTGCTTCCCTCTCTCTCTCTCCACCTGCCTCTCTGCTTACTTGTGATCTCTCTCTGTCAAATAAATAGATGAAATCTTAAAAAAATATATATATATACATTGGTTTGATTCAAACTACATTCTCTATAAATACTTGATTTACCCAACCAGTAATACTATTGGTGCCACATCACCTTTGGATCAGTTTCAAGCTGGAGGAGTTTCATGAAGCCCCACCTGAAATTAATTACAGAGACATTGCCGAAGCATAACAAAACCAATGGTTTGTGCCTAAGAATCCAAAAGGATGTGAGGCACCCTGGTGGCTCAGTTGATTAAATGGCTGCCTTTGTCTTCGGCTGAAGCTGGAGAGCTAGATTTTTATCTCAGGGAGTCGAAGAATGAATCCCATGGACAATAGAATGAATAAAGCTATAGCAGTTTCTTTCTTTCTGTCTTTCTTTATTTTGAATTTTATTTTATTTTATTTTTATTTTCAGTGTTCCAAAATTCATTGTTTATGCACCTCACCCAGTGCTCCATGCAATACGTGCCCTCCATAATACCCACCACCTGGCTCCCCCAACCTCCCACCCCCCTTCCCTCCAAAACCCTGTTTGTTTCTCAGAGTCCACAGTCTCTCATTGTTTGTCTCCCCCTCCAATTTCTCCCAACTCACTTCTCTCCCAGTGTCCTCTGTGTTATTCCGTATGCTCCACAAGTAAGTGAAACCATATGATTGACTTATTTCACTCAGCATACTCTCTTCCAGTCCCGTTCATGTTGCTACAAAAGTTGGGTATTTATCCTTTCTGACAGAGGCATAATACTCCATAGTGTATATGAACCGCATCTTCCTTATCCATTCGTCCGTTGAAGGGCATCTTGATTCTTTCCACAGTTTGGCAACTGTGGCCATTGCTGCTATGAACACTGTGGTACAGATGGCCCTTCTTTTTCTTAAGTGAAGATACACAAACAGCTCTCAAGAGTGAGAAGGGTTGTGACAGGGTTGCCAATGAAAACCTTTAGGGTTGGTCTTTTATAGAAAGCTAACCAGGGAGCTTAAATCCTTTTAACATCTCTATTGATAACCGTCAGTGGCTTACTTCCTTTTTAGCATTGGTTATTCTTCGTTGGTCACAAGTAATTATCATAAAGACACTCACCCCACACACTTAGGGCAGGGTGGTCCTATTTTTGCCCTTATCTCTGGTTTCCCTACACCTCCACATTTTGGGGATTTCTGTGAGCCTGATCACAGAGCCCCCATCTCTCTCTCCCTACCTAGCCCCGCCTCTCCCTCACTCAAGGTCATGATCTCAGGGTCCCAGAATGAGCCCCACATTGGGTGTCCCTGCTCAGTGGGGCATCTGCTCCTCCTTCTCCCTCTGCCCCTCCCACCTGTTCATGCTCGAGCCCGTGCGCGCTCTCTCAAATGAATAAATAAAAAATCTTTTAAAAAATCTTTTTTAAAAACAGATTCTACAAGGATGCTTGTTAAAGATTCAGATTCCCAGTCCTCAATCCCCCAAATTCTGATTTAGTGAACCTAGAAATCTGCCTTGTTGGCAGGCACCACACCTGATTCTGCCATAGGCAGTTCCCCACCTGTTTTGAGAAACCCTGCTCTAAACTAGGCAGAAGCCCTCAGGGTGAGCCAGACACTCACCTGCTGCTTCAGGTTTGTCAACTTCGTCAAGAGTCTGTAAAGAACTCAGAGATCTCAAACTGCCTTAGTGAAGTAGACATTGAAAATGTATTTTCAGGGCGCCTGGGTGGCTCAGTGGGTTAAGCCGCTGCCTTCGGCTCGGGTCATGATCTCAGGGTCCTGGGATCGAGTCCCGCATCGGGCTCTCTGCTCTGCGGGGAGCCTGCTTCCCTCTCTCTCTCTGCCTGCCTCTCTGTCTACTGTGATCTCTCTCTGTCAAATAAATAAATAAAAATCTTTAAAAAAAATGTATTTTCAAAAAAGGAATCATCGAAGTTGGAAACAAGCACACATTTTGAAATGTAGTTTTAGTAAGTCTCACCTAAAGAAAAGAGGAAATTAAAGAAGTAAGGCCTATGAAGATTGTGGTTTTTGAGAACAAAGAGTGATGGCTCCTCAAAAGGTCGGCCATTCACAATTTGTGGTTCCCAAAATAACAAATTTTGTTAGCAAATGAATAGAAATATGCTTACAGTGATCATATTTTCCAGGCCAAAACATGGGAAAAATAAACTTACAATGCAACAAAATGTTTGAAACAATAATTTCTCTGAAAAAACCTGGGACAGATAGTAACCTTACCGAAGATAAGTAAGTAACATACCAAAGAAAATTTATTTTTTATTTATTTATTTATTTTTTATTTTTTAAAAAAGATTTTATTTGTTTATTTCAGAGAGAGCACAAGCAGGAGGGCGGAAGGGAGGAGAATAAGGTAGTAGAGTCAGATTTCGTGGGTCCCAAATCTGTGCCTGCCTCTTGCTAGCCATATGATCCTGGGCAAGTTATTTAACATTCCCATGCCTTGGTTTCCTCATCTGTAAATGGGAATAATTATAGTACCTACCTCAGAGGATTGTTATAGGAATAAACAGGTTAATATTTATAAAGTGCCAGGAAGAGTGCCTGGAACATAGTAAACACCATATAAGGGTTTGTTAAATAAAATATTGAATGAAAAGATAAGACTTTTTCATTCCCAGCTAAAAACATTATGATTTTGAGTTTTATAAAGTTAAAAGAAGGAACCATGAGATGTCATTTTTCATTAGCTCTCTGTATAATCTTGAAAGCAAGGTTTTTTTTCCCCCCAATCTTCTTATACTACATCTTGAAATGACAACTATTATTAAAATGATGAGAAGTTTCATTTGGTGGAAGAATAAGAAAACTTGAGATCTTATCAAAAATATTACTTTGGGGGCGCCTGGGTGGCTCAGTGGATTAAGCCGCTGCCTTCAGCTCAGGTCATGATCTCAGGGTCCTGGGATCGAGCCCCGTGTCGGGCTCTCTGCTCAGTGGGGAGCCTGCTTCCCCCTCTCTCTCTGCCTGCCTCTCTGCCTAGTTGTGATCTCTCTCTCTGTCAAATAAATAAATAAAATCTTAAAAATATATATATTACTTTGGCTGGGGATTTATTTCTGAGAGAGTATTCTTAATGTTCTCCGGAAAAATAAAAGCAACTAGATTTTAGCACAAGGTCAACTGTAATAGAATGTTTAAAAAATAAAAGTCATTAAAACAGGAAGAAAGATTCCACAGAGAGGCCGGCTTAAGGTATTACCAATTCGATGGAAAGGTAGATACTGCAAACAAATGAACCAAAAACAAGCAAGTGAGTGGTTTCTAAAGATGTTATCTTGTTAATGATAAAATAATTTCAAGTAGACTAATATTGAATATAGGTGGTAGATATCTCTCTTTGATCTTTTGCTACAAGTTAACTTCCTTCTTATAATTATAGATGTAAATTACCTCCTCTGTGCCCAGGTTTCAATGACCTCAATGAAGCAGACATGACAATGTCTCCAAAATTGAACAGACTGCTGGTGAATGGGAGCCCTTCAGTAATTAGGTGATTTCAAGCAGGGTCTGGTGATCCCCACGGTCAGACGATGAAGCGGCTTTTCCAGGCGGTGTTTGCATTCTCTGCCTAGTAAGCCCGCAGAAAATCATGAATGATTCTTTCTCACAGCTTGGAAATCCTGAATAGAGTAGGCTATCAAGTTATTAAAACAGTCACTTTGTTCATCTTCTTTTTCCTTGCTATGCAGATCACCTTCCTGGCCTCTTAAGGGTGACATTCCATTCAGATCATTCATCCTGTACAAAATTACTTCTCTTGGTTTTCTGAAAGACTGACAGGGACAAATGGAGATGAGGAAAACATTTACAATGCTTTTAATGCAATGACGTTTCCAAACATAAAACATTAGGAAGCTGTTATTTTCATAATTTAAACATTTTACACTTATATATATATGCAATTCCTAAGAAGTTACTCTTTGTTAAAATGTGGAAAAGTATCCATATGAATGGGATTGTGTGAACCTGGAACACCCTAGTTTCACTAAAGCAATTGATGAAACATTCCTGTGGTCAACAAAGAAATTTTGTACATTCATTTAACAAACACTTATATGGCACTTACTGTGTGCTAGTCCTGTGAGGTAGGTACAAATAGTAATATCATGTCCATTTTATAGATGGAGAGACTGAGGCTAAGTGATCTGCCTAGAGTCTCAGAGCTGGAATGTGACAAAGATGTGATCTGAGCCCAAGATGTCCTCTTCTAGACAGCATCCTTTTAAACTGCAAAACCATTCTACCTTCCTTTCAGGAAAAGTACTCAGGTAAGATTCTCAGAAAATCACATCACATTCTTATTTTATTTTGTTGTGTTTTTTCTATCCAAAATGTCTCACTTGTGTGATATTAATGCCTAAAGAAAATGACTGCTAAGATGATATGTGAGTCCCATTCAAGTAGAAAGTCCTTTTATTTTGGTAATTTCAAGCTTGACGTCTCTTAATGAAATTGAGTTAAGTGTTTTTTTTTAACTTTATTTAGGATAATAATATTCTTAATCTGGCCATTTCAAAATCCCTGAAAGATTTAGGAAGTGACTCTATACTCACAAAATATGTTATTCTCCCGATTAAATCTGACCTGCCACAATTACATAGACATGACCTTAAAGTGGTTTTTATGTAGATGCAATAGGATATGAAGATGAGATCTGATAGTCTCACATTTCATGAACGACATTTTGGGGCTAAGACATTCGAGCTAACAATCTAATATGTTGATTAAATAACCAGGTATGTGTTAACAATTCAGCTCTCCCTTAGCTCCACTTAACAAAAAATTAGTGCTGAGAACTCTGAGTTGTCAGATCCTCCCCTCATTTGGGTGCAGCAAGATCACTGCCAAACCATATCACCACATCTGAACAGCTGATTAGTATTGCAAGTCCATTATGAGCCCCTCAAAGAGGGCTAAACCTTGACCCCTAATTAATTAATTAATCAATATGGACAAGTTTCCAGAAACCAGAGCACATGAACCAGAGCACATAACAATAAAGTTAGTCAACCTAATTTGAATTTACTTTTACCAAATTAACACAATAACTTTGTAGACCAGTGTTTTGTAGACCATAATTAATGATCCTTTTCAGGGAAACATGTTGAAATGAAAATATTACTGCTTGCCCCATGAAAGATACAGTGTCCTATTGGAAGGCAGATGTAGATTCTAAATAGTGTTGCCCATTTTAGATTAGTCAAACATAAAATAAAATAATCCAAAGAATTGCTGGCATTGGACGCTGGTCAAGTGACTATGAATAAGTGACTCCATTTCTTCTTCTTTTTTTCTTTTCTTTCTTTCTTTTTTTTTTTTTTTTTTTTTTTTTTTTTTTTTTTTTTTTTTTTTTTTTTTTTTAGAAAGGTAGGGTGGGAAGGGACAGAGGGAGAAGGAGAAAGATCTTAAGGATACTCCACATGTCCATCTCAGAGACTGACACGGGGCTCGATCTCATGACCCTTAGATCATGACCTGAGCCAAAATCAAGAGTCAGAAGCCTAACCCAGTCAGCCATCCAGGTGCCCCAAATGACTCCATTTCTGTATTCCTCTCTCCTTTGTTGGATCTGCAACCCCTACATGCCAATTTCAAGCATTTTATCTTCATCTTCACCATTTGGGCCATAACTTTAGCATTTATGGCCTAATGTATCTTATAATTGACCCCTTTTAAAATATTATACTATCTCATGTGTGAACCCAGAAATGCTAGCTATAGATATTCTAATATATGTTAAGTTAAATATGAACTACTATAATCATAAAAAGTTGATATGCACACTTGTGCATATATATATATATATCACATGTGGCACATATATATTTTAGGAACCACTTCAATAATTCAGGAGTCACTGAAAGTATTTCAAGAGAGATCCATTTGGGGGACCTGGGTGGCTCTGTCGGTCAAGCCACAACTCTTGATGTCGGCTCAGACCCTGATCTAAGGGCCCTGGGGATTACGTTCCTGTCTGGCTCTGTGCTCAGCATGGAGTCTGCTTGAAATTCATTCTCTCTCTCTCTCTCTCTATCTCCTTCTGCCCCTTCCTCAAATAATAAATAAATCTTTAGGGGGGAAAAAAAGCTGTTCTGGGAAAAAAAAAGATCCATTTGGTCCTCAGTGGGACTATGTGTGCCAAACAATGTTTCAAATATATTAACTCATCTAAATCTCATTATATTTCTATGAGGGGATGGGGATACTATTTTTTTAAGATTTTTTATTTATTTATTTGAAAGAGAGACAGTGAGAGAGAGCATGAGAGGTGAGAAGGTCAGAGAGAGAAGCAGACTCCCCATGGAGCTGGGAGCCCGACGCAGGACTCGATCCCAGGACTCCAGGATCCTGACCCGAGCTGAAGACAGTTGCCTAACCAACTGAGCCACCCAGGCACCCCTGGGGGATACTATTTTATTCCTAGTTTACAGATGTATAAATTGAGGCATGGACAGATTAAGTCACATGCCCAAATCACATAGCAGACCCTATGGTGATGCCAAATTTCAGTCACAAAAGGTTGAGCTCAGAGCCTGGGATAGGATAGATCCTATAGGATAGGATAGACAGGATAGCGCTCCTCTGAGTCTGGAGAGTTCCTATGTTCATGTCCAATCCAAGTGTCCATATGTACAGAGATTGCTTCCAGCACAATGACACCATTTTAACTTGCATTTCCATTATCCTCTCTCTAATCCTCTCATACTCTGCCCTGGAGAGAGTGTAACCTCTGAAAATCTTTGGGAGCCAAACCAAGAGTCAGCATTTGGGAAGGATCCTAGAGCCAAGCTGAGATCTTAGAAACCAGGCTGGGTACCTTAAGAATCATAGGCCAGGGGTACCTGGGTGGCTCAGTCAGTTAAGCATCCAACTCTTGGTTTCCACGGAGGTCATGATGTCATGGGTCCAGAGATCAAGCCCCGTGGTGGGCTCCTCTCTGAGAGGAGACTGCTTGAAGATTCTCTCTCTGCACCTCCCCCCACTCAGGTGCTCGCATGCTCTCTCCCTCTTTCTCTCTTTCTAAAGTAAATAAATAAATATATTTTTTAAAGATTTTATTTGTTTATTCACAGCAAGAGAGAGCCTGAGCTGAGGCAAGGGACAGAGGGAGAGGGAGAAACAGACTTCCCAGCAGCAAGCCCAACAGGGGACTCTATCCCAGGACCCCAAGATCATGACCTGAGACAAAGGAATATGTTCAGCTGACTGAACCATGCAGGCACCCTAATAAATAAATCTTGTAAAAAATTAATCATAGGGCATTTATTGGACAATATATTTTGATTCTATGCTGTTACTCCCCGTAGTTCTTTAATGTCAACAAAATGATATGCAAACCTCAATATGTCAAGAATTCCAGAGTTCCCTTTTTCTGCCTGTTAATTTGCTAATTAATGTGAAGGATACAAAAGACATGTGGAACATGGTCATGGTCCTCTGTTCTGTCTGTTACTCTCTAAGGACCTGCCCCAAATTTCAGTGGCTTGAAACAGGCATTTTATTTTGCCCACAATTTTATAGGTCAGGGATTCTGGAACAGTTCAGGGGAGCAACTCACCTCTAATCCACATGGCATCACATAGAATGGCTAAGACTGAAGAATCCACTTCCAATATGGCTTCTTCACCCAAGTGTCTAGTACTTCAGTGTTCCTTGGTTGCCTTTTCTCTCCGTATGGCATTTCACCCTCCAGGTCTCCTTCTGAGGGCTTAGCTAGGTTTTTTACAGCATGATGGTCCAGGTTCATTGGGCTTCTAACATGGTGTCTTGCTTCTATGCGGAATAAACTAGAAGCTGATAGGTCAGTTAAGGCCCATGCTCAGACTGGTCTAGCACCCCTTCTAACATATTCAGTTGGTCAAAGCTGTCACTGGCAGTTTCGAGGGAGTGGAGAAAGAGTCTACCTCTTGATGGGGGAATGCCAAGGTCATATACTGAAGGATAAGCAGATGCAGGAACACTGTTGCCACCTTCTCAGGAACATGCCATCTGCCCAAGAGCTCAAAGCGCTTCTACTCTAAGGCAGGGATTCATAAACAAGAGTCTCTGCATAAAATTCAGGAGGTCTTTGAACTTAGAAAGGGGAAATTCTGCTTTTAGTTTCCCTAGTCTCAACACTTTAGCATTTTTGGTCCCTTTTGAATACAAGCACAAATTACAGTACTTAGACACCTGTGACTTTGTTACCAGTAAAAATTGCATATATTTTACAGCACATTTTGTTGTTATAAGTGCCTCAAAATATCATTTATACTCATCACTATTTTGAAATTATAATGGCAATAAAATCCTCCACTAGATCTTATGTGAAGTGTTAATAAAGAAGCAATATAGGGCCGCCTGGGTGACTCAGTCCATTAAGCATCCAACTCCTGATTTCTGCTCAGGTCATGATAACGGGGTGTGAGATCAAGCCCTGTGTTGGGCTCAGCACTGGGTGTTGAGCCTGCTTAAGAGTCTTCCTCTCCCTCTGCCCCTCCTGTCTCTAAAAAAAAAAAAAAAAAAGGCAATTTATTACTCTATTACAATTTTGATTTTTAGCATTTTGATAGCTATATTTCAATTTAGACAGTCTCTCTTATAATCTTATACATTTTATTTTAAACATTTAAAAGCTTTATTCCAGAAAGGGGTCTACAGACTGCACCAGAAAGCCAGAGGGTTTCATGACTCAGAAGAATTCCTACCTTGGAGGAAGATCATAGCATTAAACATATAGATATAAACTAATTAGAGGAGCCCTACATAATGGTAAAATCTAAGGTTGAATGTTGTAGCACGGGCTTTAAGTACTATAGGATTTCTTCCTCCTGGCGCTACAATTTGATTCAAGATACCATGTTTTTTATGATTTTTGACAGTTGTATATCCTCATGTAATCATGATCATAGGAGGAATTAAAACAAAATGAAATCAACCTAAAATAAAAGGTTTTATTTATTTATTTGAGAGAGAGGATGAGAGAGACAGAGCATAGAGGGAGAAGCAGACTCCCTGCTGAGGAGTCCAATGCGGGGCTTGATCCCAGGATCCTGAGATCATGACCTGAGCTGAAGGCAGACGTTTACCCGACTGAGCCACCCAGGCACCCCCCCATATTTATATTTTTTAAATGAAATCATATATGGTATACCAAGAAAACATGTAAGAGTATACAGATATAATATATACATATAATTTGGGGAATAGGAAAAGTTTTTCTTAAAGGCTTTCACTTAGAAGTGATAATCTATAAGATTAATAAATAAAACTACAGGGGCACCTGGGTGGCTCAGTGGGTTAAAGCCTCTGCCTTCGGCTCAGGTCATGATCCCAGGGTCCTGGGATGGAACCCGATGTCAGGCTCTCTCCTCAGCAGGGAGCCTGCTTCTCCCTCTGCCTCTCCCCCACCTCATGCAATCTCTCTCTCTCTCTCTCTCTCTTTCTCAAAAAAATAAATAAAAATCTTTAAAAATAAATAAATAATAAAAATAAAAATTAGAGCATGGAACAAAATAGCATAAGCAAAGTTAACAACCAACAAATAAACCTGGGAAGAAAATGGCAACATGAATGAGAGCGGGCTTTTTTCTTTCCTGTGCAGGTAGGAAGTTCTTAGAAATTAATAAGAGGAAGGCCAACAATCCAATAAAAAAAACCTGACAAATGACAATACATGAAAAAGAAAATGCAAATCACTTTCAGAGGGAAAACTTACTGAATGATATGCTGTTTGAAATGCAGCAAACTATCCAGGGATTTATGAAATTTTGTTTACATTAGATTCCACAGTTAACAGCCCTCCTGAGAGCACTTCCGGTGATTTAGCAGGACGAAGAACAAATCAGTGGGATGGTGAACTAATGGGGCATAAGGAAATAAAAGTGAAAAATGTAAAAAGGGAAAAGGGAGGGAACTGGACAAGACTGGAAGTTGCTAGGTCAAGGGAAGAAACAATCAGCCCAAAGAACATTTCAAGCCTTAAAAAAGAGGGGCTGGATTAAGAAAGTTCAGGGTTAGTTGTGAATTTCAAGCTGGACAAGGAAAGAGAAGTGGGAAGAAGGTGGAGCCAACACCAAAGGGAAGTTGGAGAGACCGAGGGGATCTGAGGTTTTCATGAGGCTAAATGGAGTGCAGGCATGAAAGAGCTAGAAGGATAGAAGTTTGGGTCAGTAACTGGGTTTTAGACCCATTCCTGAGATGGCTCAAACTTCCATATGCAAAATGTGACCCACTTAGTGGGTAACTGAACTGGAGAGAAAGTAGTCATTGGAGTTGAATTTGGGCAAGACTAATATTTTAGATGGACCATCTATAACTCCTAACATCTGTAACACTACTGAGACCCAAGAGTGGACATCGTCAGAACAGCCAACAGATGACATAGGAGAAGCAGCTGTTAGCAGGCATACTGAAGGAGTACTTGTGGGAGAAGAGCAGGAGTGAGGACCCTGGGTTTTGCATGGTCATGGTGTCATGATGTCAGAGCTGGAAATGAACTGAAGAATTGCAAGTTTCCAGTAATTAACAGATCTACTTATAATATCTATTCCGGGGTACCCATCCCTCTGCCTGCCACTCCCCCTGCATCTGCTCTCTCTGTGTCAAATAAATAAAATCTTAAAATAACAATAATAATAATAATATCTATTTCATAAAGCTGTTGTGACAATCCAATGACATATCATATGTAAATAGCCTGGTGCAGTGGTAGCCAGCATTATAATCAGCATTATTAGCCTTATTATGTATTCATGGGAGCAAAGAGGAAATACATGTAATTAATCTTTTTCACATTTTCTTTCTTTTTTTTTTTTTTAAAGATTTTATTTATTTATTTATTTGACAGACAGAGATCACAAGTAGGCAGAGAGGCAGGCAGAGAGAGGAGGAAGCAGGCTCCCCGCTGAGCAGAGAGCCCAAGGCGGGGCTCAATCCCAGGACCCCGGGATCATGACCTGAGCCAAAGACAGAGGCTTTAACCCACTGAGCCACCCAGGCTCCCCCACATTTCACATTTTCATTTGGGAGATGGAATACTGGAAAGCAGACTAAGGGATGTTCTACATCATGCCACCATTCTATGATAGAAATTCTAGATTCTGGAACTGGTTCCTTATTCCCAACACTGAATTAGTTCTTTCTTGGGGGTGGGGGCAGGGGAGTCGAGGAGTTGGGAGGGGTGGGGGAGTGGAAAGCTGCATTCTTCAAAAACTCTCTAAATGCGTGTGGGCAAATAGAAATCTTCTTGCAGTTTCACATGGGCAACAGAAAATACCGTAACAACTCCAATGAGTAAAGTAAAATGAGTCCTTGAATAATTTTAGAGGAATACAGTACACTACTATAAAAAAGGAAAACAGAGCTCAAAATTGTTTTTTTGGTCAGTTTATCATCTTGATATAAAATACACTAATGGAGGGGTACCTGGGTGACTCAGTGGGTTAAGCCTCTGCGTTAGGCTCAGCTCAGGCCCTGATCTCAGTCAGGGTCCTGGGATTGAGCCCCACATCGGGCTTGCTGGTCAGCAGGGAGCCTGCTTCCCCCCCTCTCTCTGCCTGCCTCTCTGCCTACTTGTGATCTGTCTGTCAAATACATAAATAAAATCTTTAAAAAAGAATGCACTAATGGAAACTTAAAAAGAGCATGCCTTTTGAATTTTAATGAATTTCAGTGAAATGTAGTTATAATTTGTAGTTACATAGATAAATAGATTGGTGGAATAAAGTTCTATATACTCATATATGCCCATTAATGAAACTGTTTATTATTAATTTGTTAGTGAAGTTTTTGACAAATTGCAATTATATTTTTGTGTGATAGAACTAGTTCATGGTCCCTGTTGTATATGATACAGATAAATACCAGTTGATAGCTCAACAACAATCATTTATTTTTTAAAGCATAAAACTATTTTCAACCATGTGTCCATAGAAGACTTTTTTCTTAGGCTCACTCAATAGCTGTGTTTTTGGTGGAACAAGATCGAGAACTGAGCAAAAGTTGATGATTCTGATTGAGGGGTTAGAATTTGGCTCCAACCTCCTTTTTTTCAAGGGCTCTTTAAAGATTTTATTTATATATTTGAGAGAGAGAGAGCACAAGCCGGGGTGGGGGGGGGTGGGGGACGGAAGTGTGTGGGTGGGTAGAGGATGGCAAGTAGAGGAAGAGGCAGAAGCAGACTCCCTGCTGAGCAGGGAACCTGACCAGGGGCTCAGGGCTAGATCCCAGGACTCCAGGATCATGACCTGAGCCAAAGGCAAACGCTTAACTGACTTAGCCACCCAGGCACTCCCTTTAAGCACTTTTTAAAAGAAAGGGACATTAAGAAAATTTTGTTATTTTTTTCTTTTTAAATTTATTTTCACTAAAATTGCCCTTTTTCTTTTGGTATACAGTTGTATGTATTTTAATACATGTATAGATCCATGTATCCACCTCCATATTCAGGGTACAAAACAGTTTCTTCACTCCCAAATATCCCTTGAGTGATCTCTTAATGGTCACTCCCCCTACCCATAATCCCTGTGAATTTCTTTTTTTTTTTTCTTTTTAAAGATGTTATTTATTTATTTGACAGAGAGAGACAGAGTGAGAGAGGCAGCATAGCAGGGGGAGTGGGAGAGGGAGAAGCAGGTTCCCCGTAGAGCAGGGAGCCCCGATCCATCCCAGAACCCTGAGGTCATGACCCAAGCTGAAAGCAAATGCTTAACAACTAAGCCACCCAGATGCCCCAATCCCCGTGGCTTTCTAATCTGGTTTTCTTCTTTGTTGTTTAGCCTTTTGGAGACAGTCATATCAATGAGATCACCCAGCATGTAACCGGTTGTTTGAGAGTAACTGCTTGCACTCAGCATGCTTTTAAGATTCATCCAAGTTGTTTCGTGTATCAGGAGTCCGTTACTTTTTACTGCTGAATAGTACTCCTTAGTACGGATTTACTACACTTAATTTATCTATTCACCCACTGAAGGAAATTTGTGTTATTTCCAAATGTAGGGAATTACAAATACAGCTTTGATAAACACTTCTGGGGTGCCTGGGTGGCTCAGTCGTTAAGTGTCTCTGGTCATGATCCTGGGGTCCTGGGATCAAGCTCCGCAGCTGGCTCCCTGTTCCCCCTGCTTGTGTTCCCTCTTTCGCTGTGTCTCTTTCTGTCAAATAAATAAAATCTTAAAAATAAAAATAAATAAAATAAAACATTTGTGGTCAGATTTTTGTGTGGTTATGTTTTCATTTCTTAAAGCAATTACCAAGAGTGGAATTTTTGGGTCACAGCAGTAAGTTTATAAGAAACTATCAGTTTTCCAGAGTGGCTCTACCATTTTGCATTCCCACCAGTGACACCTGGTGTGTTAGTAATTCCTATTTTAGCCACTCAGAAATGTAATGCTATCTCACTGATTACTGGAGTTTCCCCAATAGCTAATGATATTGAACATTTTTTTTTCATGTGCCTCTTTGTCATCCATTTGATCTCTATGGTGAAACATCCACTCATTTCTTTGGTGGATTTTTAATTGAGTGTTTTTTTTACTTATTGTTGACTCTTGAGACATCTTCATCTGATCTAGATTAAAGTCCTTTATCAATATGTGATTTGCAAAGATTTCCTTCCCTCCCAGTCTGCAGCTTATATTTTCATTCTCCTAACAGTGTCTCCTGCAGAGAAAAAGGGTTTTTTTTTATTGTGACAAAGCTCAATTTACCAATTTTATTATTTTTTTTAAGGAGAATACTTTTGGTGCCATAAGTAAGAATTCTTTACCAAATCTTAAGTCTTCTATGCTTTTTTCTAAAAATTGTACAGGTTTATATTTTATATTTAGGTCTCTGGTCTCTTTTGAAATGATTTTTGTGTATTGTATAAGGTTCTGGTTGAAGTGCTTCTCTCTCGTTTTTTTACCCATGGATGTGCAATTGTTCCAACACCATTTGTTGAAAGACTGTTTTTATTTATTTATTTGTTTGTTTGTTTTAAGTAATATCTATGCCCAATGTGGGGCTTGAGCTCATGACTCCAAGATCAAGAGTTGGGTGTTTGTGTGCCTGGATGGTTCAGTGGGTTAAGCCTCTGCCTTCAGCTCGGGTCACGATCTCAGGGTCCTGGGATCGAGCCCCGCATTGGGCTCTCTGCTAGGCAAGGAGCCTGCTTCCCCCTCTCTCTCTGCTTGCTTGTGATTTCTGTCTGTCAAATAAATAAATAAGATCTTTAAAAAAAGGGGGGGGTGTTCTACCAACTGAGCCAGCCAGATACTCCCAGACTTTTTTTTTAATACTCTAAGTGGCTTTTGCATCTTTGTCAAAATTGTAAATTATATATGTGTCTATTTCTGGACTCTACCCTGTGCCACTGATCTCTGTGTCTATCCCTTCAACAACACCACACTGTCTTGATAACTGTAGCTTCCTAGTGATTTTGGAAATCAAGTAGTGTAGTTTTTTAAAACAATTTTCTGAAAAAGGTAAAAGCATGACTCAAACAGATTAAATGAACATATGCTAACTATTTTACTTTACTTGCCGCTGAGGGAACTGAGCCGATGTTATAAATCATTCAAAGGAAAGGTCAAAAGACACACATTTGTTCGGAGTAAAGGAATATTGAAATTAATTGCACGTGGAGAAGAAACTGTTTTTTCCAGAGTGTGAGGGAGTACATTTGAACCTCTACCAAATGAAACAGAATGCCTATCTGTCTTACAGTAGTTATAAAACAGCTCCTATAGAATCAGAATCTGATAAAGTAGAAAAGTACACTTATAGACAATGCATAGTTTTCCACTGAAGTACAAAATGTTCTTTCTACAGATTGCTCCAAATTTATTCTTCCTTTAAAAACTTGTTTGACCTCTTCTACTTCCTTTGCTTTTTTGTATAAATGTTAGTATCAGCTTGTCTATATCTACCAAAACTACTGCTTGTCTTGGATTGGTATTGTATTAAATCTATTGTTAATTTGGGGAGAAAATGATATCTTTGCTTTGCTGAGTCTTCCAATTCAAGAATATGGTACATTTTTAAATTAATATGTCTTTTTTGATTTATCAGCATTTTGTAGTTCTTAGCATCCAGATTCTGTACATATTTTATTAGATCAAGACCAAAGTAGTGAATTGTTTGACCTACTGTAAATTATATTTTTAAATATTTGCTTTCTAGTTCTACATTGTTCATGTGTAACTGATTTTTGAGCACTGACTGTGTGTTACAACCTTGCTAAAGTTGTTAGTTCCGGGAGCTCTTCTGGGATAGCTTGAGATTTTCTACTTATAGAATCATGTTATCTGAGAATAGGAACTTTTTTGTTTTTTTCTTTCAATTTGCATGTTGAGGTTTTTTGTTTTTTGTTTTTCTTGTCTCATTGCTCTGGGTTAAAATTTTCAATACAATGCTGAATAAGAGCGGTAAAAGTGGACATTCTTAACTTATTCCTGACCTTAGAAGAAATCATTTAACCATTAAGTATGATATTAGCTGTAAAGATATATATTTCTCTCAAATATATATATATATATTTGAGATATATATATATCACATATATATATGTATAAATATATATATATATATATATATATGTAGAGAGAGAGAGATGTAGATGCTCTTTAGCAGGTTGAAGAAATTCCCTTCTAATCCTAGTTTGCTATAAGTTTTTGTTCAGGATGATCTTTATTTGTCTACTTCTGGTATCAGAGTAATGCTAGCCTCATAAAATGACCTGAGATATGTTCCATCTTTTTCTATTTCATGGAGGTTATTGTGTAGAATTGTTGCATTTCTCCTTTAGATGTTCCAAGAATTCATCTCTGGAACCATCAGGGCTGGGCAATTTCTTTTTGGAAGGCTTTTAACTACAAATTTAATTTCTTTAATAGTTATATGACAACTCATGTTATAGATTTTTCTTGGTTGAGCTGAAAATGGTCCATTTCATCTAAGGTATTGAATTTGTGTGCATAGAGTTATTCATAAAATTCTCTTATTAACCTTTTAGTGTTTACAGAGTCTGTACTGATCTCTACATTCTTAGTCTGATATTGGTAACTTGCATCTTCTCTCTGTTTTTCTTTTTCAGTTTTGCTCGAAGTTATTCAGCTTTATTGCACTCAGAAACCCGCCTTTAGCTTAACTGATTTTCTCTATTTTCTGTCTTAAATTTTGTTAATTTATAGTCTCATCTCATTTTCCTTTGTTATCCTTTATTTGGGTTTAGTTTGCTTTTCTTTTTTCTAGTTTCTTAAGGTAAATGTAAGTAGTTGATTTATTTTTTTCTTTTCTAATATAAGCATTTTAATGCTATAAATTTTCCTCTAAGCACTCCCTTAGTTGCATCCCACAAATTTTGATATTACATTAATTTTCATTTCATTCCAAATATTTTATAATTTACTCTAGAACTTCCTTTTTCAGACATGGATTATTTGGAAGTGTATTGATTAACTTCAAGTGCTTAGGGATTTATCTGTTATATTTCTCTTATTGATTTATAGTTTGATTTCATTATGGCTTGAGGATACACTTTGTACATTTTGAATTTTTAAAAATTTGTTAAGGTTTGTTTAAAGAGTTAGAATACATTCTGTCTTGGTGAATGTTCCATGTACACTGAAAAAATATTTTCTTCTGTTGTAGGTGGAATTTTTTCAAATATCTGTTGTTGCTGGCTTTGTTCAGTCACTCTATATCCTTGATATTCTGTTAGCTCTATTACTGAGAAAGGAGTGTTGATGTCTCCAACTCTAACTATGGATTTGTCCCTCTCCTTCCAATTCTGTTAGTTTTTGCTTCATGTATTTTGAAATTCTGTTGTTAAATACACATTTAGGATTGTTATGGTTTCTCAGTTAGCTAACCCTTTCTATCACCAGTGATTTTTTTTCTCTGAAGTCAGGTCTGACATCAATACAGCCACCTCAGCTCTCTTGAGTAGTGTCTGCATGGAAAATTTTCTTCCATCCTTTTACTTTAATCTATGTGTATCATGACATTTAAACTAAGTTTCTTGGGGCGCCTGGGTAACTCAGTTGGTTAAGCAACTGCCTTCAGCTCAGGTCATGATCCTGGAGTCCCAGGATCAAGGCCCAAATCAAGTCTGCTTCTCCCTCTGACCTCTCCCCTCTCACAAACAAACTAAAAATAAACTAAGTTTCTTATAGATGGCACTGAGTTGGGTCATGTTTCTTAATCCATTCCAAGAACTGTTGTTACTAAACTGGAATGTTCAGATCATTTACATTAACCTTATTATTTATATGTTTCGATTTTGACTGATAGTACTCCAAATTCTGGTGTTCTCCCCTAATCTGCTATTTGCTTTCCAGAATCTTCAAGTATTGTTCCATGCATTCTGTCCAAGTTTTGTAGTTATAGTCAGTGAAAGACAAGATATAAACTGTGCTTACTCCAGATTATTTATAACTGGAACTCTGGGAATAATTATTTTTAGAGCTCCCCTTAATCTAGGGATTAGATTCCAAGTTTCTGACTGTCATGTCCAAGTTCCTATCTGATCACAGGATCTCAAATTTGCCATGAATCCAACATACTTATATAAACACTTTCCTTCAGCAGTTAAAAAATAAAACAAGAAAACAAATAAAAATAAAACAAGCCCTAGGGAGGGCTGCTAGAAATATCCCCAGCTGACTCAGAAGTTCCCCTTGGGACAGAGAGGCTTGGGGTGAAGACCCACAATGTTGTAGACTTTTCTAAGGCCAAACCAAACAGAATCTCTAGGTTGGCAGATGGCTGATGTCTCAAAATCATGCCATGTAGAGAAGGGTCATTTTTAAAAGTTTCACTGCCTTTCCCTCACATATTGCTTAAGTATACTACACATTATTTTTCAACTAGAGACTGCTAAAGACTTCAACGACCCCCACTCCACCCACCTTCTTTCAACATTCTTAATTTAAGACAAGTGTCAGTGTCTGTTAGCTCCACGTATGATAGCTTAGATCCTATAGGACTGAGACTGGGATGTTTCTGTCACAAAAATATTCTTTCTCTGGGCCCAGAGCATCTGAGATGTCTATTTACTGTGAGGAGGTACTTTCAGTGGTGCCAGGACACAGAAAGTTCCTATTATTCCAGCATTTGTAGATATCCTTCATATATATCCTTTGAATGGTCTAATCTTTGTGATTCAAGAAGCTGAGGCCAGTTCTTTCCCCAAATAGTTGAGGTTGCAGAAGGTTCAACCACTAGTTTGTGGGTATAGTCTGCCACCTACTGTCCAAAAATAGTATTTCCATGCTTGCTTTCATAGTTTAAAAACATGATTCAAAATACAAATTATGTTTCAGTGTTTCTTACGAATGAATGAGACAGCAAATCTGGATTTTTTTAAATCCACAATCTAATGATCTGCCTCCTCCATTCTAAACACTGTATCTCTATTCCCTTAATATTGGACCAGAACCTGGGCTTTAATTAATCTGCAGAAAAAATATTATTAAAGGAGTGGGTTATATCAATCAAATTCTGGGGTGTTTTATTGCCTATGCATAGTTTGAGGTTTGATTAAGGTCTCCAGCTACTTCAAGGGAAAAAAAAACTTTTCTTCATCTAGATTTATATTCTGTGGTCAGAAATAAAGAAGAGGTAGAATAAGGGTAGCCCAGACCTTGGCAATTTCATTTCTCTTCCCCTAGAAACTTCTGCCCCTACATCTTCCCAGGTTTCCCTCCATGTCAACAATTCAGATAGCAACTCAAATGCTTCCTAGTGAGCCTTTTCAGACCTCCAGGGTAAAGTAGCCACTCTGCCACCCTTCCCCACCCCAGTCACTCTGTAACCCATTACCCTATTTTTATTTCTTCCTAACACTTAGCAATAACTGAAACTATTTGATTCATTTATTTATCAATGTGTCTATTGTCTTTCTTCCTTCCCTACCCCCATACCCACTAGAGGTAAGGGCCATTTTCCTGTTGACTGCTACATCCCAAACACTCAGAACAGGATCTGACCCACAGTATTTGTTGAAAAAAACTAATAGATACAATTATTTTGTGATATCAGCCATCTGCCTTGTACATTGTCTCCTACTGAATATAGCCACAGAAGCTGGACAGAATGCATGGAATAACTCTGTGGAAGACTCTGGACAGTAGATAACAATGGGCAGGTTGGGGGGTGACGGATCACCAGAATTTGG
>PISX010029774.1:0-19595 GCA_004024625.1 Mellivora capensis | reverse complement strand
TTGTCCATTCTTGGGGGGAAGGGAAGAGAACTCGATGATTTCCTCATTTTTACATAATATGATTATTATAATTTTTCCTTTATGTGTATGCATATGTGTGAAATTAACCCCTTATCATAATTAGTAAAAGAGCAAGAGAAGAAATTTTTGCAAACAGTGATACCATGTTGAGCTGATAAATTCTGAAGCTTCTTAAGGCATCCGGGTACAAATAATGTCACAAACAGCGACAGAGACAGGTCTTCCCCAGGAAAGGCTGTCTTTCTCCACTCTGCGCATTAATATTCATTGGGCCTGGCCTTTAAAACTCAGGCGACATTTAGGGAACTGCTGCAATTGGGACTGTAATGAACCAGCTTCATTTTTTACAATGCATCTGGGGAAGCATTGTTTTCCATGTTTGCATACATTAAAATGTACAAACTGAGAGAGGGGTCCAGCTTCCTACCCACCTTCTTCCTTTTCCTTTGTGATGCAGCTGATGTGTAGTACCTCACCATCTTTGACTTTTTTTTTTTTTTTTTAAGATTGATTTATTGGGGCGCCTGGGTGGCTCAGTGGGTTAAAGCCTCTGCCTCTGGCTCAGGTCATGATCTCAGGGTCCTGGGATTGAGCCCTGCATCGGGCTCTCTGCCCATCGGGGAGCCTGCTTCCTCCTCTCTCTCTGCCTACTTGTGATCTTTCTGTCAAATAAATAAATGAAATCTTAAAAAAAAAAGATTTATTTATTTATTTGAGAGAGAGGGAGAGAGAGAGAGAATTCCAAGCAGAACCTGTGCTGAGCAAGGAGCCTGACACGGGGCTCGATCTCACGACCTTGAGATCACAACCTGAGTGGAAACCAAGAGTTTGATGCTTTACTGAGTGCACCACACAGGCACCCCCTGCCTTTTTTTTTTTTAATTTTCTTTTTTCTTAAATTGATCCATTAGAAAAATAGCTCCTAACTGTAGGGATTTTTCCCTCCAGAGCACACTGTTAATTCACAGACTGAGGGAGAGCGTCTGTGGCCACTAAAGGACAGTTTGAGGGAGAGAGGGAAAGGACGTGGCAGAAAAAGGGCCTCCCTGTCCTGGAAAAATCCCAGATGGGATGACCTTTTACATTGTCACCAGCTTTTCGTAGAGAGCTGTTGCGTTGGCCAGGGCTCCCTCCCCTTCTCTCCTGAGACAATAGGCGGTGTTGAGTATTAAGTCACAGATCCTTTTCCGGGGATGATGTGTAAATTACTATGATCTGGGCTTCAAGAAGGCAGCTTCTTGCCTGTTGGAGCTATTGGGCATCAGCGGCTCCCGCCTCTCAGACCACGTCTTCCCACGGCTTTCTGCTGCTCCCCATCGGCTTTTCTGGTTTCTTCCCTCCACCTCTGGAATATCCCATGCCCTTATCCACCCATGCGCCCACTCCCTACATTCCTTCTAAGTTCACCTTGATGGCTCCCCCGACCCTCTGAACTTCCCTCGGTCTCTCCTTGTGCTCTGGATGATGTGTGTGACTCCGCCCACCATCTCCCCAGAACTGGCTCCCTGTGACATCTGTGTCTCAACTACTCTTGCTGCGGAACCCATGGACCCTCCCATATGTACATTCCGTGTCCTCCTTGCGCCATTTTGTTCTCTCCCTGCCTGGAGCTTAGCCTGAGATGGCGAAGGTGATCATTATCTTTCCCTTAATGTTCCATGATTATTCATTCCGTTTTGCCATGTTGAATGGAATATTTAATAGCATCTATGAAGAACCCTGAAGACTATAAATAAACACTCTCTGGTCTTGAAAGGGGTTTATACAATATAAAATTTAGAGCACATTTTTCTCAGGAGCTCTGACATTAATATTCATCATGAGCCCTAAAGTAGAAGCTATTCTGTTTTAGCATAATGAAATTTACCATATGTTTCAAAGTTACTTGCAATTGTGCTTCTCATAACGACAATTAGAAAGGTCATCTTGTCTTGCCAGGTTCTGTTAGATATATAAAGAAGCTCCTGGCTGACAGGGCGAGATGTACGAGGGCACTTGTGTGCAAATACAAGGGGAAGACATGATTCCTCTTATCCCAAAGTGTAGGCGTTTACATCTAATTACCAAACATGGAACACACAATTCTTTTGACTTTACATCATATATGGACATAGAAATGGAAACTTCCAAAGCAAATTCTCCTCTGTGTTCTCAGTGCCTTGATTATGTGAGTTTTTTTTTTTTTTTAACCCCCATCCATTAAGCATGCTGTGATGGGTCCCCTAAAACATTGGTTAGAGAAATTTGCCATGAAGACACTGGCTTGTTTCTGATCTTTTTTATGCCTTGATTAAAAAATTATTTATTTGCATTAATGTATGGGAACAATGTCGTATTTAATTCTCTACCTCTGAAATTTGATGAAAGAATAGGGAGAAGGTGAGGAGGTGGCCATGAGTTAGGGTAGCAGGTTTCTTACTCCATGTGGGGAGGGATGAGCTTGTAGAAGGCTAAATCTGTGTTAGCATTGAAGCGGGTGATCCTTGGAAGAGAGGGTCTTGGGAGCCACTGCTGGAGGACAGTGGTTCTTAATCTGGTTTGGGAATAGCAAACTAGGTTGCCATAGTTGAAATATTAATATATTTCTATGTACAAATTCCCCTTCATTTCCCTCCCTCCCTCTCTTCCTTCCTTCTTTCTTTCCTTCCTCTTTCCTCCTTCCTTCCTTCCTTCCTTCCTTCCTTCCTTCCCTCCTTCTTTTTCTCCAAATTTCTTTGCCTGAATTGTGACAGACTAAATTTCTGTATTCAAGCCTTTAGAATTTACAAAAATTTATTAATAGGTAGGAAAAGCAGGTAAGAACATCTTGGATTCATTAACACATGCCTATGGTCTCCATAGTTTTCAAATTTCTTACTTGGGAGAATACTGGAGAAGATTCTGTGGCCCATGAAACATCTGATTATTGCCATCTAATACTATTGAGTGCCTCAGCTTTAAAAATTAATCGATTTATTGAACATATATTTATGGATTGCCAACAGTGCAGAGAGATGCCTCTTCCTAGCCTTTGGGTTTGAGCTCTGGTGGCTGCACACCGTCTATCTGGAATAGTTTGGGTCAGATTTGTCAGAGGCACAGAATTAGTCCACATCCCTAAAGGTGCTTTCCAGGCGAATGAATTGATTTTAATTATTTTTACTATTAAAAATGATCATTGTTAACTGAGAGTGCTAGAAAGAGAGGGGTAAACAGTTTTAATAGACCTGTTACACATAAGTGAAGGAAAAAAAAATCACAATGCTTATGTAAACAAGGAAAAAAAATGGTAGTATGAATATGAAAAGGGCTTCTTTCTTCCACTCCAATTTTCCTCTTGGGCCTAAAGCTGTTAACATTGGGTGCATGTCCCTGTTGTCATTTCGTATTATAACCCACATGCTGTTTGATGCTGATAGGGATGGCTGTCGGAGTCCATCTCAGGAGTTGCGTGTAGGTCTGTGTAGCGTCCTTCTTTTGATTGTGCATTTGACTAAGTCTAAGATGCCCTTACATGGAGGTGTTTGCAGGACACATCGGCTCAGGGGAAACACTGGTTTCTCGCAGGACCTGCCTGGTTTCTCGCCCCGAAGCCTTACCTGGCACTCAATGCTTCAGCGGGTGTTGAGCACCTCCTAGGTGCCAGGCACCGGGAAAGAAGGGTGGAAAGATCTGGATCCTGTCTGGAGAAGCTTGCAGTCATGGTGGGGAGGCAGGCCTGCATAGCAAACAGAACTCCATGTGGGGAGGGATGAAATAAAGAAACAAAGCTGAAGAGAGCACAGAGAGGAGGACAGCTAAGTGAGCCCTGAAAGAACTTGGGACCGCTTCGCAGAGAGGGCAAGGCGTGGGCTGTGGCTTGAAGGTGGATGAGGGCAGAGGTGCTGGAGGCCTCCAGGCTGGAGGAGAGGATGGCTCCGAGGTCAGGGGAGTAGGCACGTTTGGGGCATGATGAGACCAAGGACCAGATCCCAGCCCTGCCACATAGCTGCTGCATGACTTTGAATCAGGCTTCCAATCTCTCTGGGCACCAGTGGCCCCTCTCTTATCACAGGAATGTGGCCGCCTTCCTGTAATTACACAGAGCTGTGAGAGGATGAAATGAGATAACACATGAGACAGACGTGGCTTGGCCCGTGGCGTTTAATAAGGGCTCAGTTAACCTCACTGAACATTATTATTGATCTGGCCAATAGTAGGTCCAATAATAAGTCCGATAATAAGGGTCTGAGAGTGGGAAGGGTAGAGGGTGAGGCTGAAGAAGTGGCGAAGAGCCAGACCACGAGAGGCCTCTTTGCCGTGCTGGGGTTGTCAAGGTTTTTTGAAGATGGTGGTTAGTCATTGAAGAAACCTGGTTCCTATGACCTTTGGAAAAAAAGGAAATTCTTCCTTTTTTTTTTTTAAAGATTTTATTTATTCATTTGACAGAGATCACAAGTAGGCAGAGAGGCAGGCAGAGAGAGGAGGAAGCAAGCTCCCCGCCGAGCAGAGAGCCTGATGCAGGGCTCGATCCCAGGACCCTGAGATCATGACCTGAGCCGAAGGCAGAGGCTTACGCCACCTGGGAGGCTCAGAAGCCCCTGAATATTCTTACTTTATAAAATAGATGAATACCTACAATCTTACATCCATGGATCAATGTTTCTCTCTTAAAAAATGTGACTAACATTACATGCCTATTAAGGCTGGGTAAAAAATACTGCTGATGTCAAGTGTTGAGGAGAAGATGGGACAGGATTGCTCCTCCATTGGTGGGTGGGTGTAAATGGCAGAGCCATTCTAGAGAACAGTTTGTCAGTTTCTCATAAACTTAAACATGCAGTTGCCATGGGGACCCAGCGATTCCATTCCTAGATATTTATTTATCCTAGAGAAATAATTTTGCCTACCCAGAACTGTGTAATGAATGTTTATAGCAACATGATTCATAATCACCCAAAACTGGAGAAGCCCGGTGTCCTTCAGTGGGTGACAGGAATAGCAAGTGGTTGGACATCCACAGAGTGGAATAGTACTTGGCAATGAAAAGGATCCATTGTTAATACGCACAACTTGGATTCCTCTCCAATGCATTATGCTGAATCAAAGAAGACAGACATAAAAGGCTTGATCCTGTGTGATTCAATTCAATTAATACTGTAGAAAAGGCGGACCCCTAGGGACATGGCTAGAGGGTTGGGGGAGGGTTTGACTACAAAGGGGCAGCAGGAGGGAATTCTTTGGTGGGGGGACGTTGAGACTGTTCTGTATCCTGTTTGTGATGATGGTTACAAAAATCCATCCATGGTATTAAAACCCATAGAGCTATACACCAAAAAAAAAAAAAAAAAAGGAAAAGTAAATTTTACTATATGTATATGAAGAAGAAAGAGTTTAAAGAACTCTGAAATTTATAGCTCAGATCTTGCATGCATTACCTGTTTGATCTCATTTAAGCCTCCACTAGCCCTCTGAGGTTAATGTTACTATTTTTCTCTACTGTTATTTTATCCACTATTGTTTTTATTGACTATGTTGACATTTCACGAGGTTTGGTGCAAGGTTGCAGAGCCTGGCACAAGCCAGGCATGTGTTACTTTCATGCCCACAGGATAGCACGCCACCCCTCAAGGAGTTGGGAGTGGGGGTGGGAGCCACTTTTCCCGGCCTCTGGGCCAGGCTGCTCCCCAGTGACCCAGTTCCCCAACTGATCCGTCAATGTCCATGGCTCTGTGTATCCTGTGGTTCAAATTTTACAAATGGGCAAAGGTTGTAAACGATTTTTCTGTATGCTTAATCTCAGAAAGGAGTTCATGATTACATATTTTATCCCCAACTTCTTAACTGGTACTGTTGGCTAAGTTAAATTTGACTTCATTTCAAGGAACTACTACCTCCCCAGAGGGCCTTTGAATGGTGACACCCGTGAAAACCTTGTTCAATTTTTGTTCCCTTCACAGCTTCAACTTAGTCTCCTTAAATATTGTTCAGGTTGTAACCCAAGGCAGCTCTGTGGCTGAGTAGAGCTGTTAATTAACTAACATACTCAACCTTAGACCACAGGGTAGGAGATAACTCCTTAGAGAGAAAAAGAGCAAGATATTAAATAAAGAGAAACAGTAAGAAAGATGGAAGAAATTTAATTCTTTTTTTTACATATTTTATACTTATTTGTTTAAATATCTATTTCCCCAACCACTTTGACAGCTTCTTGAGATCATTAATCTTCTGTATCCCCCCACCCCCATCTGTGCTTTGCATGTAGAGTAAGGGCTTAGAAAAGGCTTGCCAAATTAGATGGATCCTGAATTGGAGAGCTGAGTGGAATTTGTGATGTGCTGTATTTCAAAGTATTATTCTTCTAACAGTCCTGTGTTCAGAACCACCCATGTGCCAAGTCTTGTGTAGGTTTTTAGAGATACTATGTGAATTATTACTTTTAAAATCCTATGAAGCATATATCCTCCTTCCTGAAGGAGGAAACTGAGGCCAGGAGGGATGAGCTGAACTTCTCAGTCTGCACACCAGCCAGAGTAGAGCTGTGTGGTCAGACCCACGCAAATTCAGATCCACGTAGCGCCATGTCATGAAGTGGGATATGGCATGGGGTAAATGCTTAACTCCTGCGAGTCTCATTTTCTGTCCAATTTACTCATGTAACCAATGGTGGATCCACAGTTTATAGGCCCTGAAGCTATTACAGTTTGTGGAGGTAGGTCTTATGTAAGGAAAAGCACATACAGTTCTGAATCAAAATTAGTTATAGGGCTTGGAAGGGACTCATGAGGGTGAGTGGCCCTGAGGCATATGTGTCATTAGATTTCTGGTAAATCTGTCCTGGCTTTCAACTGACTTTACTGTGGGCCACTGGGTGCCCAGCCCCCGAGATGGAAGAACTGCTGGGAGGGTCCAGCAGGCAAGAGACAAACTGCATTGCAGTGTGACAAGTGCTCTGATGGGCCAGCTTGCAGTGCCAGGGCAGGGTGGCTGGGATAAATGATGTCTAAGCTGTAACTTAGGGCATGGAAGGGTTAAAATGGAGAAAAATACAGAAAGCACGTTTGAGGCAGAAGAAAGAGCAAAGCATGGAGGTGTAAGGCATTAAGGATGGTAGGAAGTTCAGCATGCTTGAATTCATTTAATGCGATGGAGGAGTGGAGAGGGCTTAGGTTCCGGAGTTAAGGAAGGCCAGGTGGGCTCATGTACCATTGAAGGAGCTTGGGAATGATCGGAAGAGCAACATGGAACAACTGAATAGATTTAAGTAGGGGGTGATTTCATTAGATCTACACTGAAAGAAAAACAATGAAAAATAAAACCCACAGTAGGTCTGGCTGCAGACTGCAGAGGGGATCCATACCAGGCATGAAGCCCCTCCTCCTCAGGGAGCTGCATGGGGGGCTGTATCCTGGAGAGGTGTTGGGGGAAGGTGGCTGAAAACAAGACAATGGCTGTGAGGACTGTGAGGAGTGGGTAGAGGGCAGAGATGGTTGGCAGTTGGAACCAACAGGGGGTGGTATTGGATATTTAGAGATGGGAGTGGCAGGATGATGACAAGGGGGAGTTGGCCTTGAAGGTCAGGCTCCTGACCTGACTCACAGGTGGGCCATATTCATTGGAACCAAGGCTATAAGAACAGATGATAGATGGGGTATAGCTCAGTGGTAGAGCATTTGACTGCAGAAGATTGGGAAGAGATCACACATTTCCTTTTAGTTAGCTGACGTTGTACATCTTATGTGACATCCAAGTAGAGATGTCCAACAGACAGCTGGTTGTGAGGCTGAGGAAGGAGAGCTGGGCTGACCGTGTGGGTTTGGGTTGTTACCGGCATATGGCTGGCGCAGCCGTGGGGATAGAGGAGAGGGCACAGGAAAGGCAAGTGCCGAGAAAAGCAATATAAGGGAGGATGCTGAGAAGCACTAAAATTTCGGGGACAGGCAGAGGAAGGGGAACCACATAGAAGCATGAAGGACTGTGGTCAGACAAGAGGGAGAACAGGCAGGACAGAACAGAACATCCTAGAAGCTGTGAGGTGCGCAGGTTATTTTTATTTGTCTGGTTCCCTTGTATTAAGGACTCACTCCTCCCATTTCCTGCATGACCGTGACCATAGTGATCAATACTGTGTCCACTGCTGTGGCACGTGGCCCAGCGTGGGCAACGATAGATCACTCACTGGCAGAGAGGATTGTTCAAGCGGTGGAAAAGGAACCTGAGCAGGGTGCGTCAGAACCTGGCCTCCCTCTCCTGGCCAGAGTAAGGGAAGCTGGGAGGATGAGAACCTGGGGCTCAGGGGGGGTCATTTTCCTGCCACATGGAAAGGTCACATGCAAAATGAAGCCGTGAAGAGACAAGCAGAGATGAGAGATGCATGGGGAGGTGCAAAGTCCTTGCAGCTGCAAAGCTCTGGCTCCTTTTAGCCACTAATCTGGGCCCTAAACCTTTTCCTGTCTCTGGCCCTGGAATGACCCTATTATCCTTCCCAGTATGAATGGCAGTAGATCCATTTTTGCTTCAGTAGGTTTGAGCTGGGCTGTGATATTTCTTTTTCAGCGTTCTATACCTCAGTGAAAGAATTTTGACTAATAGAGAAGTGAAAGGAAGATATTATTTAAGAAAAGGAGAACGGTGATGGCAAATACTGCAGAGAAAGAAGGTGCACTGGGGCCTGAGTGTGTCCACGGGCTGCAGAAGCATGCAGGTCCAGGGAGAGGCACAGGATAGAATCTGATCCACTGGGTGGGCGAGTGAGGAGGAAAGGCAGAAGAGGCAGCGAGTGGAAAACTAGTTCTTTGAGGTAATTGTGAAGGGAAAGAAAAAGGAAACGGGGAAGAGGGAATGGGGTAAGGAATTTCTTCTCTCTGTCCCCACCTTCTTCCTGTCCCCACCTTCCCTCCCTCTCTTCCTTCTCTCTCTCTCTCTCTGTCTCTCTTTTTTTCAGATACTGTAGTTTGGGAACATTCAGATATTAGTGATAGTGAGCCAGTGGAGGGGACAGGGAGAAGGCAGAGAAAGGAGAAAGCTGGCTGAGCAGGGGCCCTGTGCCAGCACCAGGCTGGGCTCAGCATCAGCTCCATGGTCATTTTGGAATGAACGCATGAGCAAGGGAATGAAAGAGGAGGAAAGCCATGGGGGTGGAGGGTTGAGATGAGGGGAGGTTTGCGGTAGTCACTTTGGAAATGGGGTATACCTCTAGTGGGATACAGAAGAATTGCCAGGAGTGGCTTCTGTCCCGGCTTTTCACTGACTTTTATGAAGAAACAGACGGTCTCTGCGTTCTTTCATGACTATGATGCCGGTAGTTGTACGATGCCCCACGGACTTGATGGGGGACGGACACTAAGTCTGATGTTCACTTTCATTCTAGATTGCCTCTTGATTTTTTGGGAAGGAAAAATAGGTGTATCTTAGGGACACCTGGGTGGCTCAGTCAGTTAAGCATCTGCCTTCAGCTCAGATCATGATCTCAGGTCATGAGATCGAGCCCCGCATCGGGCTCTCTGCTCAGTGGGGCGCCTGTTTGAGATTTTTTCTCTCCCTCTGCCCTTCCGTCAGTGTGCATGTCCCTTGCCCCCTGCCTCTCTCTCTCTCTCTCTAAAATAAATCAATCTTTTAAAAGAGTGTATCTTAGAATTTAGGCAGTGGTAACTGAAATGATGAGACAATTTTAAATAAAACCAGAGGGAAAGAGCTGAGGTTTTGTTTTTTCTGTTTTAGCTGGGAGAAACTGAGGTAGGAAAACTTGAGAGGCAAATTCACACATTCCCCGTGATTAGTCTAGGAGCTGCTGGAAAAGGACTCTGGGAATTAGAACCAGGAGTTTAGATCATTGGCCTGAGGACTTGGTGGCCAACTTCAAAGTCACAGAATAAGGCAGGAGAATGTGTGGCTTCCTTTGTGTCATTGTAAAGGTAGTGGTTCTTAAATTTATAATGGGTGTGTGTTAGTCTTCAGGGGGCTGGCGTAGCAAGTACCCCAGCCCGGGGTGGGGGGCTGAAGGAACAGAAATTTATTTTCCTCCACTTCTGGAGGCTGGAAGTCTGAGATCGAGATGTCGGCAGTTGGCTCCTTCCGAAGCGTCTCTCCTTGCCGTGCAGGTGGCCTCACAGAATTGTCCCTCTGTGTGTCTCTGTGTCCTAATTGTCTCTTCTTATACAAATGCCAGTTCTACTGGTTCAGGGCCCACCCCAGTGACCTTATTTATTCTTAATGACCTCTCTAAAGACCCTCTCTCTAAATACAGTCACATGCTGGGGTATGGGAGGTTAGGACTTCAACATACGAATCTGGAGGGAGAGGGTACACAATCCAGGCCATAACAGGTGACTCCGTTCCACATTTTGTAGTAAGAGAATTTAAAATCAGATCACTGCCTACACTCCCCTGGGCTTCCGGTCACACACAGGAAATAAGCCAGCTCCTTACCTTGCCCGCCTGGACTTGGGCAGCTGGGGACCCCTCACTGGCTGTTAGACTGCACCCCATGTTTCTCCCTCTTCTGCCCTCCCCACCCAGAACCTTCTTCGGTCTTACAGGCCTGGATGCACTGAGCCTGTTTGCATGTTCAGGGTTTGTTCCATTGTCCAGAACTGGCTCCTCCTTAGTCGTACACAGGTCTGTGTTTTCACAATTCAGGTCTAGGTGTCACTCCTCCTCTTCCAGGAAGCCTCCCTGACTGGCTTGCCCGCTGGAGCAGCCTCCCAGCGGCACACGATCTCACTACCTGCTTCTGCTGGTGCCATAACCCTTACCACCATCTTATAGGACCTCATTTACCTCGTCACCACTGTGTTCCCAGCACCCACGCTGTCCCCAGAAGATGGTATCACTTAGGTATGTGCTGAACAAACAAATAAAATCAGATAAGTCAGGAAAAAACTAAGAAAGCTGGGCCGAATCTAGGAGTTCTTAAAGTCTGAGTACGCTTTTTTCGGTTGAGACCCATCTTGGGTGGGCAACTTGGCCAAGTTCCCACTCCTGGGAGAGACAGCCCTGGGGCTGGTCTGACTTAGATGATTTGGCTTCTGTGACCACGATTATTTTAACCAGCAGAGGACATATTTTATACACATATGTGGCTCGGAGACGTGTACGAATGCCCCGGTTCTCCCCCACCCCCTTTCATATCATGCCTTGCTTTAAATTCCGGGCAGCATTAAACTACGGGTGCTCGTCTGAATTCGGTGATGCAGGGAATAGATTGTTTTCCTACCCTGCAATGTCTGGCATATACAGCAGGCTTGCTGTAAATGTTTGCAGAGAGAAACAATGAATAAATGAGTGACTATTTAAATGACAAGAACGGGCAGTCTCTTGAAGATCCCCTAAGGCAGTGCTTCTCAAACTGTAACATGCGTCAGTCATCAGGTGAATGATTAAAATGCTGATTCCGGATCAGGAGGGTGTAGGAAGCCCGAGAGCCTGCCTTTCTAGCAGCTTCCAGGCAATCCTGCTGTTGCCGGCCCTCGCACCCTCCCTTTGCATCGTGGGGCTCCAGTGTGTGGGCTGGATGGTCTTTGTGCAGGATCCAAAATAGTCCCCTGCACCGGCCTGTCGTCAAAAGACCTGGGTTTATATACCAGTTTCTCCCCAAGTGACATATGCAGCTTCCAACAGGTGATAACCCCTCCTGACCTTCAGGGGCCACTCCTGAGGACCCTTGTCTAGATAGGCACGGATACCACTTGTCCCGCACCCACAGCTGGCCGGGCTTTTAACTACAAGCTTGCCCAGGGCTCCAGATCCTTCTTTGGTCCCTAATATTATGGTGCCTTTTAACCACTGCAGCCCATCTGTCTTCTCTTCGGCTACTAAGTTCATGTTCTCATAGGCACGCATGCAGTTTTCTTCTAATGGGATGCAGGCTATTTAAGAGCAAGGCCTGGGTTTGATTTTCCGTCCTATTCCCTGCGGTGCTCAATCATGGCTTCCGTGCGGCTTGAGTGAAATAGAATTGGGGAAGCACAGGGGCAGCCTCTGTACCCGAAAGCCTTCCTTCCCCAGCGCTCAGTAAGGGGTCAAAGATCACCAAAACTCTGGGTGCCGGAGGTTTCTCTGTCTTGATTAGTTTTGATTTATGGTGTTTTTCTATGAAAGGGTAAATGCCCGTGGGAGGGCCAGGCCCCACATCAGAGAGGACTCTGGCAGCTTGCGAAGAGCGGGAGTTGTTCGTGCGTGCCGTGTGTTCCATCCAGGCAGGGCACAGAGGTGGCGGGGGGATCCAGGGATGGATAATCGTCAGGTGCTTGAAGGCAGTGGAGGTGCGTTCCCTGCTGCCCACTGGCATCACTGATGGCTAAATCAAGGGACAGACGGAGGCATTAGGTATTATCCTATGACAGACAGTCCTTAGGGAATCAGGAAGGATGCCAACATTTGCCATCAACTAAATCTGTTGCCTTTGGAAAGACCTGCCCGTCTGTGAAATGCACGTCCCGAGCAAGTTCAGACTTGCGTTGTTTAAAATTCCAGTGAGTCCAAAAAAAAAAAAATCCAGTGAGTCATAAATTTCTCTCCCGTGTCTTTGGGGCGATGAAAACCTTCTAGGGCTGTGTAGAAACAAAAGCTTTGTTTTTTGTGCTTTGACCCTAGTAGGGAGTAGGCTGACATGACTGTGGATGGTGACATGGGGACCAAAATAAATAGTAGCGATATTGGTACTGTTGGGATAAAAAGCTCACTGTCACTCATTAAAAAAAGAAGAAAAAAAGAGCTTCCTCTCTCTTTTATGAAGTTGTAAAAGAGGAATATCCCAGAATTGTTTTAAATACGGTGAAAGTAGGGAAACCTGTTTCAAAGGGGCATGTTCGGTTTATTTTTTATTCTGGATTGTTCTGATGGCCTTTCCTTGTGGGAGAATTTGAGGCCCTGGCTTTTCGCTCCACTTCGGTCAGCCGTCAGTAGGAGGGGGGAGCCACAAATAGCTCCTTGTTTTAATTTTAGATTTCCTTAGGCTCCCACTGTCCCCTCGGCATCCCAGACACCCTCGCAGGGAAACTGGCACGATGGTGTGCGGAGGTCACAACAAGGTCAAACACTGCTGCCCGACAGGATGTCTGGTGAGCCCTGCGTGTCCCCCAGCTTTGCAAGGGGCTCTATTTTTCACAGGGCAAGACTCCTGGGTGCTGATTTGCCCTTCCCTGTGTTTTTGTACTTTCATCTTGTAGTCATTACCTAAATATTCTCTGCGTCGATGGTATTTTGGATCACAAGAGCCTCTGAGTATGTTTACGAATGGTATTTTTTTTTAAAGATTTATTTATTTATTTTAGAGAGAGAGTGGGCACACAAGCTGAGGGAAGGGCAGAGGGAGAAGAAGAGAATCCCAAGCAGAATGCTCCCCCCCACCCCTGCTGAGCACAGAGCCCGACATGGGGCTCGATCTCACGACCCTGAGATCATGACCTGAGCTGAAACCAAGAGTCCGCTGCTCAACTGACTGAGCCACCCAGGCGCCCCTGAATAGCATGTTTCTAAGACAACTCTCTATGAGGGGCTTTCTGCTTTTATACTCACAAGTCTTCTGAGTGGCCAGTGCACGTCTTTCTCTGGACTTGGTGTCCTTGGATTGCTGGGAATACACAGAGAAACACCCTTCCTCACCCCTAGGGAGCTGAGTGTGCTGCAAAGCCTGGCATATATGGGATCAGCCCCAAGTAGCAGGCGACGGAGCCTTGTCTTTCATGTCACCAAACCCAGGCTGGGGAGACATCACCCATCTTCGAAGTGGGCAGGAACATGACCGTTTTCTGCCTCCAGTGGAATTGCAAACCGGTAAGAAGAAAGGTCTTCCCCAACTCAGTTAGGCCCATTTTATAGGTTTTGAAGGACATGGGAAGAGGGAGAGTGCGAGAAGAGGAGCACTCAGCACCGGCCAGGCTGAGAGGGGGAGCAGGGTGCGGCGGAGGGACGCGTGCTCCTTCAGACCAGCAACTGGGGAGAGTGGCGTCCCCTGGTCTTCTGAACCCCCATTTACAAAAGGCTTAGAATATAAAATCAGGATATTGTGTTAGAAGAGGGAGAAACACAGTGTAACCAGGGAAAAGACTGATTAAGGGCAGTTGTGGAGGAAAAAAATGAAGTGATTCCCAGGGACCTGCCATGTCCTCCTATGTTAGAAAGGATGCTTGGAAAGAGACCATTTCCTCTAGGGTGTGCGGCCTGCCCAGGGAATCCTACTGGTGTGGTAGCAGCAGCGGGATGAGAAAGGCACCATCTTACTCCTGTTTACAGTAGTGAAAAAACAAGGCTTAGAGAGGCTGCTGAAGATCTGACAGCTAGGAAAGGGTAGAACCTTTTTTTGACCGGCAAAAAAAATTCAGATTATTTTACCTTTCTTCTGGAATAGACCAGGGACATCCCATTTCACAATATCTGGAGGTTACCTCTGGGATCGGTCATTTATTCAGTTGTTCTGAATCCTGATTTCTGAGCTTTATTTAGCTGAGGTTTTGGATTTAGAAGGCGCTAAAAATCTATTGATTGGTTTCACTTATCTCTGCGTAAGTGACGAGAACATAGCACCGGCATAGGGATGGATATATACAAGGGTTCAGGATATAAAAACATACACAGCTTTTCTCACCATCTTCCTTATATGCATTCGCTTTAACAACAACAACAAAAAGTCAGCGTCATTATGAATTTCTAATACATTGGAAGACATTCACATTCTGACGTTTGGGGAGGTGATGCGCTCCTGCTCTTGTTTAAGTCAGACAAGAGGGGCTAATTCTAAGTCTCAGGCTTCAGACTTGAACTTGAACGTCAGCCATATTTGTTTTTCAATTTAGGTTCCTCTTGGCCTCATCTGGTGTTAGCATCCAGGACTGCATTTAGCCGTTAGCTTGGTCATAATAAAGACAGCCGCCTGTTCTGTCTCCCGTCTGGGGTGGTCAGGAGTAATGGGAAGCATGCTTTTGCAGACTACAGATCACAATGAGTGGAAAGAACACAGGGACTTTTTTTTAATGTGAAAGGAAAATTGAATTGTAACTAAATTTAAGTTTCTCCACTGTGCAAATCCCGCCTTAAATGACAAGGGATTATACCAGATAGTTTTGGATTTGGGCCCAATATTTGACCTTATAGCAACTCTGAGAGATTAGACGGTAGGTCGCTGGAGAATGCCCTCGGGATTTGATCTTTAAACAGAGCCGGATTAATTCCACTCCTTTCTGTTTTTAAGAGTAATGCTGTTTGGGGATGCACGAACGCCGTGCTAGACATCTTGGCTGATATTTTCCTTTAGCATGATTTCTGGGGTGTTTAGACTTCTCTAATAAAATGCTGCTGTCCTTGGGAAAAGGACGGGTGAGAAGAGTATTTGTCAGAGACAAAATAATCAAACACTAGTATTGACATGCCTCCGACCTCAGAGCGTGAGGAAGGAACAGACACCAGCTTCTTATTTTAAAGGTGGTCGAGTGACGAGGGACCGGTCATGGAGAGCTCGTGGGCTGAAGGTGAGCTCCCTTGTCCTGGCGGGGGGTGGCTCCGTGTCTTCCTTGCCCAGGTCCCTGATTTTTGTGGTAGAGCTTGAAGTTTGGGGAGCCCAGTGCTCTGATGAGCCTAGAGAGGCCTCCCTTCACTACCTCCTTTACAGCCCAATGGACAATAATAATCTGCTGTCTAATGCAGAGGGTTGGACGAGTGTAGCAGCACCCCGGAGACGGGGCCACCAATGCACGTGTTTGGCATGGCAAGCCTCGTGGTGGTGGTGGCAGTGCTGGACATGGGGTCCCACGGAGCCTCCAGGGAGATCGTTGCCCTGGGTGGACAAGCAGCCCACGAACTAAGAAATAAAGGCACTGCAGGAGGTCAGCTTCCCCACGGGCTTCATTGCCTGCTGGACCTGAGTGAGCTTTGATCCGGGCTAGGCTCCCACTGGTCATTCAATGGCGTCTCGTCATCCGACTTCCTCCTCTCTGACCCTCAGATCCCGCACCGATAGAGTGAACGCAGGTGTGGTGTGGTCATTGAGAGGAGTAACTGAGGCGGTATAGACGAGAATATAGACTATACTAGATAGGATACTGTAAAATGTGTAAAACTTTTGAGAGATTGCCTGTTCGATTGTGAATTCTGTGTGTAATTCCTCGCATATGTACACACTGCTACCCGTATTACATGTTCAGCTGCATATATGTGATGTCACACTACTACACATATGTCATTCTAGTATGTAACATGCAGACGAATATGTGTGAAACTCCCAATAAAACACCTGGCTGCAATTATGAATTTTTGTGTATCCCACCTGCTCTTGGCTTTTCATCCTTTTGTGAATTTTTGCAGGACCGTCTTCTATTTTCTGATGTTCAGCTTTGCGTCCTAGACTTCAAAGTTGTTTCTGTAATTCCATGTCGTGTGGGGTATATCACATACTTGGTATATGTGACAGAAGAATCTAAGAAATTTTCTAGATAGGGAAAGGCATTTCCTGAGTGGGTTTTTTCTTTTTTTTTAATGTTGGGGACAATTACGGTTTTCAATGTCAAGGCAGTTTCTTTCCTTTTCTTTCTTTCTTTTTTTTTTTTTTTTTAGTTCTAATTTGCAATGTTCATTTGTCACGTGTTAGATTATTTTAGTATTTATTTTTTTTAATTTTATTTTTTCAGTGTTCCAAGATTCATTGTTTATGCACCACTCCCAGTGCTCCATGCAATACGTGCCCTCCTGAATACCCACCACCAGGCTCACCCAACCACCCCCCCCTCCCCTCCAAAACCCTCAGTTTGTTTCTCAGAGTCTAGTCTCTCATGGTTCACCTCCCCTTCCAATTTCCCTCAACTCCCTTCTCCTCTCCATCTCCCCATGTCCTCCATGTTATTTGTTATGCTCCACAAATAAGTGAAACCATAGGATAACTGACTCTCTCTGCTTGACGTATTTCACTCAGTATAATCTCCTCCAGTCCCATCCATGTTGATACAAAAGTTGGGTATTCGTCATTTCTGATGGAGGCATAATACTCCATAGTGTATATGGACCACATCTTCCTTATCCATTCGTCTGTTGAAGGGCATCTTGGTTCTTTCCACAGTTTGGCGACTGTGGCCATTGCTGCTATGAACATTGGGGTACAGATGGCCCTTCTTTTCACCACATCTGTATCTTTGGGGTAAATACCCAGTAGTGCAGTTGCAGGGTCATAGGGTAGCTCTATTTTTAATTTTTTTTTGCAAATTCTTCAACTGGTGAATGACACTTCTGAAACCTTATACCTTATTCTAGGCTTCTTCATTAATTTTGTACTGGAGTGTAAAGAATCACAGAAGAAAGTCATATTTAAATAGTGCTTTTCTATAAATGAGCTTGAGTGATTTCAACCATAGTGATAAAATGTTCCTTATTTGATACAAGCAATTAAACCTGATTTTCGTGAAAGTGATCTCTCCCCCCCGCCAAACTTGAAATTCCCCTTATCCTCCTGCTCCCTCTTCATTAAGCACTCCCTCTTGTATTCAGAATGTCACCCTTAAGCCACATGTCCTAGAAGGCAGGGGTCAGGAATATGAGTAAAATTAAGTTGTGATTCATGTTCTTAAGCCAAAACTCTTGTATGCTCTCTATTTCCTAACTATGATTTCTTTTGCTAGCTATGAGATTATTTTATGGATGATCATATCCAAAGAAATGTGCCTCTTTTTCTCCTTTTTCTCTGATTGATCCATTTCAGAGACCACAGAAGTTCCCAGGTTGGGAACTTGGTGCAATTCTGAAAAAGCCAGGCTGCTTCTTTTCTCTCTGGACACGTTCACGCACACATTCTTGAAAGAGATCCTCCTCGCTAGGTCAGCCATTAGTTTGATGTAATATCCAAATCAAACAGCCACACTCCTGTTTATATTCCAGTCCTGAACTTGCCCTTAGAATGTGAGCGTCGCGAACCTAGGCCGTAACTCTCCTTGGAATTATCCAGCCACCACACTTAATGCTTTGTTTTGGGCTCGATGTGCACGTGAAGGCTTTGGAGGACCTAAATTCATACAAATGTTTGTTGACCTTGTGTGAGCCCAAACAGTTCATTAGCTGCTAGAATTATCGGGCAGGAGGTGGTTGCTCCATTTGGAAGGTGACCTTTATGCACTCTGAGCTGGATCCCATATTTATGGGCCATGGTGTATTGAAATTCTATGAGTCCTGTCCCGTGGGAGGGTAAAAGGCTGGAGGGAAACTCGGGGCTGTGAATAGGGAGGGAAGAAGACGGTGACAATTCTGGGAGCGTGAAGACCATTCAGCATCCTTCTCACTGTGCCTGCCCCCTGCTTCTCTGGGTTACTGAGTCCAGTGCCATGGATAATGCAGAGGCTGTTTCAAAGCCAGTGTTTCAAACAACTCAGTGGACATCTTTCTTCATTATGTTAGTAATGGTTTACTCATATGTTCTTTTAGTTAGTGCATGCCCAGTTAGTTCCCACGCATTGATTTCCTCCTGTGTTCCTGCTGTGGGTTCATTCCCTTGTGCTCAGAGGCAAGAACTTCTGGCTGGACACCAGCCCACGGAGGCTGCAAGTAGATGCAACCCCGGGGAGCTGCCCACGTGCTGACCAGGCTGTGCTAGAGGTGCCCAGCTTTGCTTGGCAGGGAGCTGAAGACAGGGTATTTCCCTTCATATGTCCCCACCAAGTGGCGATCCATGACCCAGGGTCTCCGCAGTCAGCCACAGCATTTCAAGCATAGTCCGACTTAGAAATGAAAACGGCACTCTTACTATTCTACAGTTTTCCTAGAGTCATTTGCGGACCAAATGAGTGAGGCTAGCCTCATGGTCCGTCCAACATGGGAAAACCGTGGTTTAATTAATTGATTTTAAAATTTTATATTTGATTACCTGGGTGATTGTCACTCAATCCACTACTGAAAAGGGGAGCGCATGGTGTCAATCCCCGCGCCCCCCGGGATGTGGAGGGGCCACAGGGGAGGGAGGTGGGAGGGGAGCCACAACATGTGGGTCTTGCGCTATTTCCCTAAAGCCCTAACCAGCCAGGCAGCACTTGCCATGGGGCTTCAACCTCTGGTCTTCTCACAGCAAAAGTAAGGGTTTGGACCAGATCTTCCACAGGGACCTGGGTAGTAGTATTTGGTGATGCTGTGAGTTTATTGTTCACATGGGCCAACAGTAATCTAGAACTTTGAGCTGGAACCTGGAGGTGAGCTGGAGTCCATTTCCTCTCTTCTGTGAGGGGCATAGCCCAAGGGCAGCAGTGGTTTCTCATGGTCCATGGGGAGGCAGAGACCCGGCCGCTGGGCAGGTGCTCCTCATGTCCAAGAATGCTACTCTGTTTCTGAGCTTGTAGCTTCCAAGTGCTCTCTAAAAGGTGGACAGAGAGGAGCCTCGGTGCCTGGCACCTGCCGTCCCCCACCTTGAAGTCAAATTCCTCCTGTGGGCCGTTGAGGCTGGCTCAGCTATGCGCCCAGGTCAGACCCCAGGGGGAGAAGTGCATTCCCGCGGTCTGACTGTGCACTCGGCGCCTTTAGATCGAGCCTGCAGAACCTCAAAACAAACAACCATCTGTGCCAATTCGGCTGTTTTGACAAAGAACGAAAAGAGCTCAGGTTTTTACGAACAATCAATGATTCGATTGCCCTGTAACATAGCGCCTGCTGGA
>PISX010029773.1:0-19601 GCA_004024625.1 Mellivora capensis | reverse complement strand
TGTGTGGTGGGGGTAGGGGGCACGGGGTATGGGGTGAGCAGCACGTCTGACAACTATAAGCTGATTTGTGGGCTGAGTATTAGAAGACTGTGCATGCCGGCTGCGGTGGGCTGCGGGGCCCGGTCTCTGCGGTCTGTATGACGGAGAAAGAACACGGAGACAGTGTCTGTGTGGGGATTGGCGGGGTGGGGGGCTGGGACAGTGTGTGCTTAAGTGATGCTCCATGTGCCTTTGGGTGTGGTGGGTCAGTCCCTAGGAGCTGGGGAGTCAAGAGGTGCCCAGACACACCCAGGGACTCCAAAACCCTGGGGCTTCCTCAACCTCTTCCAGCCTCCCCACTGCCTGGGCCCCGCCTGGCCTGTGAGATCATCTCTTGCAGCAAAGCGGAGAGGCCCCTGAGCTTTGTGGGGGGAGGCTAGCGCCCGGTGGGCTGCAGTGCGAGAACCAGGTTTGCAGCTGTGCTGGAAGCCTCTCCCTGCGCCCCCCCCTCCCCCGCCAGCTCCGAAGTCCTGGCCTCTTTTCTGGCCTCCAGGTGGGTCCGCTGGCTGTGTCTCTGGCCGCTCCCTGGAGAGCCCCACCTGTGCCAGCTGCCCATGCCAACGTAAACAGGGCACTAAGTGTCTGTGCTGTTGCCCGCCACGCTGGGCACTGCCTCTCCGCTCTGGGCTCTGCTGTGGTTTGGGTGGCCTCCTCCCGCTGAGCGGCAGGTCTGATGCCCCAGGCCCCATAAACAGGGTTTTCTGGGCAGCTAGGGGTTATGGGGACCTGGTACGCAGCCGGATAATCAAGTTAATAGGGAGATGACATGTTACCACCTCTAAGCGGGGGGGAGGGGGGCTCTTGTAACTGGTGCCCCCCTCACCCCTCCCAGGCAGCACTGGTGGAATCTTCTATTCCCTTCCCCCTGCTACCCCCCCTCCCCCCCACCCCCTCGCCTGGCATCTTGGCACAGTTCTTGGCATCTACTTTATTTGTGAATGCAAATACCTGCTCAGTGGTGGCCCCTGGCCTGCTCCTCTTGTGCTGTCCTGTTTGCTCTCTCCTCAGTCTGTGGGTGAGCCCTGTCCCCCAAATCACACGCATGAGCTATGAACTTGGATGTGTACCTGGTCCTCCAGACGTGACAGTACCACACCTACCTCCCCATCCCCGGGGCCCCCTCACTCTCTCCTCCCGTTACTCAGGTCTGTGAGCCAGCTCCTTGGGGGCGGGTTCTCCTGGCCTCCCCACTTCCTTCAGCACCCATCCTCTCCCCTCCTCTGGGGCTCAGTCCACAGTGGGAGGCTGCCCTTATTTACCTATCCACCTCCTGAACTCACTTCTGCCCCCCTCTGCAGAGCATTGGAGAGGCAGGAGAAGCCCCGGAGGGTCAAGCAGTGGGGGTGGAGGGGAGGGGGCCCACGGCAGGGGTGGGGCAGGGGGGAGCAGCAGTGGGACAGTCTCCCTCCTGGGGCGGCCTGGAGGCCCTTTACCCACCCTCCTGGAGAGAAGGGCAGAGGGTCCTAGGGGACAGGGGACAGGCAGGTGTCTGGGCCCACAAGTGCCATGCAGAAGAGGCCAGGTCCTGCCAGGCCAGGGCCGGCCCTGTCCTCCCGGGCTTCGTGTTGTCACGCACCTCGGTGTTTCTGGGTCTGTGTCTTTCCTTCCTTCTGTTCCTCTGTGTGCGCACGTCTATCTCCCACTGTCTTCTCAAGTTCCTTCTCTCTTGATTTTTTCCTCCCTTCTCTATACTGGAGGGGAGCAGCTCCAGTCGAGCTGGGATCCCAGATTGGAAGTGGCTTTTCCAGAGAGGTCCTTGGCCTGGGCCTGTGGTCTCAAAATAACCACATCCAGCTTTCCACTTTCTATGCTCAGCCTCCGCCCCTCCCCCCGAATCTCCCTGTGCCTGGGGCCCTTGGAACGAGAGCAGTCTTGTCCTTGCCAGATTGGGGGGGCCAGGAGGGGCTGCCCACCTTCCGAACTGCTCACTTGGCAACTAGGGGGTGAAGGCACTTCTCTCTCTCTCTCTCTCTCTCTCATTCCTGAGAAACCTGCATTTGGGGAGAGAGCAGTTTGGGCCCCATTCCTGGGTGACCAGATGCCCAGTGTGCCCAAGATCCAGATCTGTGCCCTTGCCAGCACCCCTAAAATATCCCGACAGGACTATAAATGAGATCCCCGTGCTGGTCAGACCCTGGGGAGCTTCACAGCCTCCCCCACACACTTGAGCTTCCTGGGAGAGCTGTGGAGCCTGCTTGGGCCTCACCCACCCAAGGACAGCAGGGCCAGACAGCAAAGAGGGGAGCTGTATAAATAGCCAATCTGGGGGGGGGGAGGCCCCCAGCATTGGGCGGGGTGGAACTACTTGCTGCAGAGGGAAGAAGGAGAGTTGTGGTTGCCCCCAGGCAGCATGTAATTTAAGATTTATTTTGGGGCACTCTCTCCAGCTCGGGTGGGGCTGAGGTTAATTTAAGGGTTTAATGGGGTGGGGGTTAGAGGGGAGGGGGGAGAGCAGCCTTCCCCCTTGGGCCTGTCGGGAAGGGGGGTTCCTCTCCGAGATTGCCGCCCCCCCTCGGATGCTAGGTCCGTCTGATGAGCCCTCCCTTGAACTCCCTGCACCTGCTAGCCAGAGCTCCGGCTTACAGGTCTCAGACCTCCTCGAGCCACCAAGAGCCGAGAGAGCCACTGCTGCTGCTGCTGGTGAAGACAGCAGTGCTGGCTGTCGGGGTGGGGGGCAGCGGTCAGCCAGGTCAGTCAGCGTGTAAGCGTGAGCTGGAGAGGGCCCTGCTGGAGGCTCCTGGGCTGGGCTGAGGAAGCAGCCCTACCTGGGAGCTCTCTACCAGCTCAGCTCCTGCTCCAGGACGCTCCCTTCCCTGTCATTCCTCAGAGGGGTGGGGCTCCTAGTCTGATGGAGGAGACACAGGCTCTGCCCACAAGGAGCCCTGGGTCACAGGCTTGTTCAGTGGCCGGTCATTATTTTCTTCACAACCCCTATCATGATCTTCATTTTTAGTCTGGGTTTGTTGACAGCTTCAGAGTCTATGTCTCTTCCTAGAACTTAAACTCTGGGACAGCAGAGACTTTAATCTGGCCCCTCCAGCACTTGCCTAGCACATAGTAGGAGCTCAATAAATATTTCCCGGATGGATGGATGGATGGATGGATGGGTAGAGAAACAGCACCAGGTCGGAGAGCCCCAGGTCAAGAGGCACCTGTGGACACAGTCTGAGGTCTCCCTTGGCACCCCACACCCCTATGCTCTGGCCCTTTCGCCTTGCAGTCTCCTGCCTCCTCTTTGGGACCAGCAGCCACCCTGAGCTATGGGCTGCAGTGCAGGGGCTGTAGGCCCCTTTCCACGGACACACCCTTTCTTTCTCACCCTTCCCTCCTCCTGCAGTTCCTTTTGCTGCCATGGCCACTTGGACCAAATCCTGCTAGTCCTTTCAGGCCCCAGGCAGAGTTGGTCACCTTTTTGGTGAAGTCTGTTAGGGTCTCTCTGCTGGATCGAAACCCCCATAGCCTCTGGGCTCTCTGGGCCTCTGGGCCTCTGTGCCTCTCCTCTCAATGCTGGGGGCATTGCTTCTTTCTCCTTTAGGAGAAAGCCTGGGGGCCAGGCTGGCATGGAGCTGTCCTGGAGCCTGGCAGCCCACCAGGATTTAATCTTGGAGACCATGAGCCCCCCCAGGAGGCCAGAGGTGGGCTGTGTGCTCCTCTCTAGCCCAGCTTCGGGATTTGGGTGATTTTCTGATGAGAGGTGTGTGGGATGGTGGATACTGTTGTTGGTGTTGGTGTTGGTGTTGGTGGTGGTGGGTGATTTCAGGAGCCTGAGATGGCAGCCAGGACCCAAGTGGGGGAGGGGAGCATGGAGTTCCTCTTAGAAAGAGGTGGAGCCTTGGGTCAGAGAGAAGGAGTGAAGTGGGAGAGGGCACCTGGGGAGGAGTGAGGGGCATTGAAGGGTGGGGGAACGTGGGGGGATGGAGAGGGTAGGGGATCTGGGAACAGAGAGTCAAGGAGAAGACATGACCAAGGGTCAGAAAAAGGCAAAGGCTTCTTGGTCCCTAGACCATGTGTCCCTTCTCTGGCCTTAGCCTGCTTCACCTCTGTGGCCCTCGACATCGTTGGCCTTTAAGAAGACCTCCTCCTTGGGGCGCCTGGGTGGCTCGGTGGGTTAAGCCTCTGCCTTTGGCTCGGTCATGATCTCAGGGTCCTGGGATTGAACCCTGCACTGGGCTCTCTGCTCAGCGGGAGCCTGCTCCCCCACCCCTGCCTACTTGTGATCTCTGTCTGTCAAATAAATAAATAAAATCTTAAAAAAAAATAAAAGAAGACCTCCTCCTTTGGGGACTTTGGCAGCCCCCTCCTCTCCTGCTTTCCCGCCTCCCTCTCTGGCTACTTCTTCTCTAGCAGGCTCTGTCTCCTCTGTCTTCCCATAGGTTTAGGCCTGGCCTCCTCTCTGCACCCCTCCAGGAGCCCTTCGCACCTCCAGCCACCCCGGGGGTAGGGGCAGCATCCGGCTGGATGCCTGCGCAGGCTTATCAAAGTCACTGCGTTCGGCAGAAAATCTGCCCCGCCAGATGTTCCAACCAGAAAGCCAGGAGCCAGCCCTTATCCCTCTGCCCATCTGTCACCGCATCCTGTGACTTCTGCCTCTTTCCACCCTGCCGCCACTGGCCTGGGCCTGGCCACTGTCACCTCCCACCTGGACCTCCGGTGACAGCCTCCTAGGAGCCGCCCCTCTTCCATTCTGATCACTTCCCAGCCAGCCAGTCCTCCTGAAATCTTCCTGGATCATGTCATCTGACCCTCCCAACATTTCCCCCCCTCCCCCACAACCACCCTAAGTGCTCGTGCAGCTCCCTCCTCCCCTGCTCCCCTCTCCACCCTCCCCCTGCAGCTTCCTATACCTGCTGCTTCAGTACCGGGTTCTCTCTTCTGCTGGGCCTTGCAGGGGCTGCTCCCCGGAGGCCAGCCCCACTCCCCCTCAGGCCTCCAGCCTGGGAAGACTTTTCTGATGCTCTGCTCCCAGAGCTTGGGTCAGGAGTTCTCTCCCAGGGGCTGCTGCAGCCTGGCAAGCGCCTCTCTGTCCCTCCCCACACCTCATTGAGCTACAGCACACTTCACTCCTTGCTTCCCGAAGCTCTCCTGGGGCAGAGGCTGAAATTGCCCACGACAAGGCCTGGCACAGGCCCGGTAGGTGCCAGGAATTGCTTGTTGGTGGAACATTCATTCAGGGGAGACTGATGGGGCAAGAAGGAGGAAGGCAAGGGGGCTTCCTCCCAGGGCAGGGGAGTGAGGCGGAGCATGGGGAAGCTCCCAGGGCCTGGGGATGAGCCGGAGGCCTTGGTTGGTTGCTGACCCCGGCATCCGAGTTGAGGCTGCCCTGGGCCCGTGCCCTTTGTCCTATGGAAACAGACCTCCTCGGGAGACACAAGACTCAGTAGCTGGCTCCGGCTCTGGCCTCTGCCTCCCAGGATGGGCCAAGGCTGTCCGCCCCGACCCAGCAGCTGTTTCAGTACCAGCCTGGGGTCCAGACAAACTGGCTATTCGCTATTCGCCCATTGTCTCCTCCTACTTCGTGGCCAGTCCCAGGGGGGACACTGCTGTTCCCTGGCGTCTATGGACAGTGCCAAGTGGAGATCTTTTCTGAGAACTTGGAAAAGAAAAATTCATAGGCCGTTTTACTCCCTACCCCCTACTATGTCCTTGCATGTTTTAATATGAAAATAATGCTTTAAATCACTAACTACTGGGGGAAAAAAATGGACACTCTGGGGAGATGAAGAAAATGACCAGGACTGACTTGGTCTTGCCCTCTTCGTGGGTTTGGCATGCATGCAGACCAGGAGCTAGGGCCCAGATCTTGAGCCCCACTTGGCTTACATGGAGCATGTCTGCAGTGTCCACTGGCCGTGGGCCGGTCACGCGTTGGCTGAAGACGCTGGCCAGCATTCAGTGCAGCAGTGGGTGTGAAGACCCAGTGATTCACACAGGGAACCTTGGGTGCCAGGCTGGAGGTCTGGGAGACTGGCCCTCTCCAAGCCTCCCTCTGGGACCGGCAGAAGCAGAAGGGAGCGTCTAGGCCTGTGCCTCTGGCCTGCGCCCCGCCCCTCAGCTTCCGGGGAGCAGGCTGGGAGCTTGGGGGTCCAGGCAGCGGCCGCCCCCCTTGCCGACTAGAGGAAAGGGTGAGCTCACTCTCTGGCCCCCGCAGAATCAAGCGGGTAGGAGAATAATTAAAATGCCAGAGGTTAGGAGGTGAAGTTACAATGGAAAGAATGAAGCCCAGCGCTGCTGCCGCTGCTCGCAGGCTGCTCTCCCACCCCGCTCCCTCTGCCAAGCCCACATTTGATTTTTATTTCGGGAGCCGCCAGCACAGCACTTGGGAGGGAGCAGAGAAACCTCACTCCTGCTGGCCCTGCCACGTCTGGAGCTGGGGCCCCGCGCAGGGGAGGGACTCCTGGGGCCCTGAGGAAGAGCCTAGATGGCCTTCACCCCGGGACCAACCAGGCACAGGGGAGGGCGGCAAGTGGGGCAGGAGTCCGGCTGGGAGGCAAGGAATGGAGACCCAGAAAGAGTGAAGGATATTCCTTCCTGTTTTCATTGGCCTTTGCCCCTTCAGTTCACTCATTTGAAACGAAGGAGAGAAAAATCCTCCTGCCTCTAGCCTGCCCCCTTGTTCCAAACCCCCCCCGCCCCCCCCAAAATCTGGGGATGTCCAGTCCGTTGACATGTAAATGTATGTGGAAGGGCTCTCTCCCCCATCTTGGTCCTCATGATTTGCTGTGTGATCCTGGGGAAGTTACTACCCCTCTCTGGGCCTGTGTTTTCCTGTGAAATGGGAGGGTAGGTAAGACAAGCAGGTTCGTGTCTAGAGGCCTGGGCACTGTCTTCCGCAGGGCATCTTCTCCCAGGCACATCTCTTATGTGCCCCCCTCCAGGGACTGGGGAAATGGGGGAAGCTGCTGGCCCGTCCTCTGAAGATCACTGAGCCCCTTCTTCCTGTAGACGGGAGCCTTGGGGGCCAACTCACATTTTCCTGCTCTCGGCTTTCTCTACCGCTCGTAATACACTCCAGATGGTTTCTCCATCCGAAAGCCGAGGCAGCAGATTCCAGAGGGAAAGTGGTTGGGCTCCTCTCTGGGCTCCTCTTTCCATCAGGCTGGAGAGGGGGCCTGGGTAAGGGACTGGGGTGGCTGGAAAAATGGAGTGAGGAGTGGGGGTGGCGTTAGATTGACAGGAAGAGGGTGGGAGATCTCCCCGGGCTCCTCTCTGCCAGACAAGGTGCTGGGGTCAGTGCGAGAGATGGGACTGTGTGCGGAGGCAGGGGCATGGCCAAAAGCACCTCGTGGCTTCCCACAGGTTCGCTCCCCAACGGGGCAGCCCACCAAGAACTGTTCAGGGGGCTCTGGACCCCGGGCAGGAAGCCTTTCCAGGACTTCCAGTACTGGGAAAAGAACACCATCCAATGAGCCAGACACAAATCCTGACTCTGCCACTTTGAGGCTCTGCAAACTGACTTCTTAGAGTCTCCGTTTCCTCCCCTATGAAATAGGGACGGCTAATGCAGATTGGGGTCGTGGTGAAGGTGACGTGGATCATGGACAGAAAGGCTTCCAGGTGTCCAGAAATGCCCAGGAGCTGCCTGGGGGACCCTCTGAGCACACAGCTTGCCTCCTCCTTAGGACAAAACCCTGGACCATCCTGACCAGGCTCACTCTTGCTGCAGCTTCCCAGTGGTTCCTTCTAGGACCCCAAGGGGACTTTAAGGCACCCTTTGGAGGCTGTTTTGGCCATAAGCCTGGGGAGAGGGTGCTATGGGCCTGAGTCTGAACCCAGTCCAGGGCTGGCCTCCTCTCAAGCCCCGCCCCCTCCACCTCAGCCTGGAGGACTGAAGCCTGGGCCTGGAGAGCCACGTAGAATGAGGGGGCTGAGAAGAGGGGGGGGCAGTCTCTCCCAGCCAGGCCCCGCCTGCCCCTCAACTTCCCTGCCAGGCCAGCCTCCCAGCCACGCTCTCGCCTTCTCCTCTCCGCCTCAGCTGTACCAAGGGGAACGCTTCGATTTTTCCACCAGAAGAGCCAAGAGCAAAATGGGAAACAAATCCAGCCTGGTCCCCCTGCCTGACCCATGGGGAATGGAGGGAGGCAGACAGAAAGCCCCCAGCCCGTTCCCTATCCCCACTCCTATTCTCCCACCCAGGACACAGGCCTGCTCCAGGATCCCTGGGGCCAAAGGCCTAACTGAGGAGGGAAGGGGAGAGGTTGGGGGGAACCCTCACTTCCCCACACCCACCACGAGACAGAAAGTCTGGGGCTCACACTCTTGCTGCTCCCCCATCCCCCGCCCTGGCTTTCTGGAAAAGAATGAGAAAAGGGGCCACGTCTCTGAGGCTCTGCCTTGGGATCATTACCAGAGGGGAAGGGATGGTTGCTGCTCTCAGGTGCTCCCTGTCTAGACAAAGAGATGGGACCTCCCAGCCCTCTTCCAATTAATAACCTCCCCCAGGTTCTTCCCCTCACTGAGCTCCCTCCTGCCCTCAAGTTCCCCTCCCTCACTGACACCGCCCTCACTGAGTAGCTCTCCCCCCCCAGCATATCCTGTTCCCTTGCCCTCCTTCTCCACCCACCCCCCCTTACCCTTCTCTGCAGTGAGCTTACCTCAGCCACTCCAGGAAACAACAGCCGCAGAGATGAACAGAGATGCAGGCAGGGTCCCAGCCAAAGTCCTGGACACCTGGCAGGGCCTGAGTCTTTCCTTTCCTCACCCTATGAGGTGGTCCCCTCTCCTGGCCAAAGCCCTCCTCCCCGGGCTCAGGGCCCCCGGCACTCCTGCCTCCCCCACCCCGCCCCCTAGTTCTCCGGGTACTGCCCACATCTCCCACTGGACAGGTTTCCTTCCCATCTGCCCACAGACACAGGCTAGGGTCTCTCACCTCCCTGAGCCCCTGAAGCCCCACATCACCTTCCTGGCTTTGTCCTCCCTTCCCAGCACACTTCTTCTAAGGGCTGTCTCAGCAGCCAGTGAGCTCATTCCTCAACCTGCCCCAATCTGGCTTAACTCTGGGACCCTGGAAGGGACTCTGTCTTCAGAAGGAATGAAGTTTTCCTTGGAGGAAGATGGCATCAACCTGCCACACACGGAGTCTACCTTTCCATAAAAAATTGCCAGGAGGCTATCTTCTCCTCCTCCTCCTTGCCCTCCTCTTTCTTTTCCTCTTCCCTTCAGTTCCCTTCCCTTCAAGAGCAATTCAGCCCAGTCCGGAAGCCTTTGGATAAGTCAAGGTAGATGACACTAGGGGTCGGGGGTGGGGAACGCAGTGGTCCTGCAATGGTTTTGGGGCTCAAGTGAAGTAAGGAGGGCTTCTTTGCTTGGGGGGACAGCCAGAGCAGGACCGGCAGTGGGGCAGGGAAGAGAGAGAGAAAGAAAAGAGAGTCAAAGCTCAATCATGCAAGCCGATAGCCTCACCCAAATGTCAGCACTCAAGCAGGAAGAAGGCATCCACGGAGGAAGGCAGCCTGAAGTGAGATATCAAAGCCCAAATAAGATAAGGAAGATATCTGCGTGGAGGCCAGCTCCGTGAGGGAGATTGGTTGGGCCCCGCAGGGGCATTTGACAAAGGTAGTGGCCAAGCGCTGAGAAGGGGGGTCACAGGGGATGAGAAGGGCATCCCTGAAAAGGGGAGGGCAGGGCATCCAGAAGGTGTGGAATATCAGAGCCTGTTGAGGTGAAGAGCACATTCATGTGGGGAACAGAGTGGTGATGGTGGCCTGGGGTAAAGTGTTGGAGCCCAGGAGGGCACAGGAGGGATCCCCATAGGGAGCAGGGGCAATGGGCCATTGGTTACCCATAGTGGGACCAATCCAATAAGGAAATATGTTGAGGGAGTGAGCCAGGTTTTCCAATGTTGGCAAAGGATGTTAGAAATATGGGAAGGGAGAAAACTATAATGAACCCTACAGTGTTGGTTTGGAATTGGAGGTATTAGTGAGAACCCGTGATTTTCAAAGTAAATAGGTATAGAAATAAATGTTAATGTAAGTGTGTATGGCATGTTTATGTTGTGTGTTTGTGTCAATGCATGTACATTTACGTATATATGTGCATATATTTCCTAGCTTTGCCCACTGAGAGGGCTTGGGAGCAGTGACATCTTAATAATAATGAGCATAGCTAGCCCCCAAGTCTTGATTTCTTTCCTTTTTTTTGGTTGAAATACAGTTGACACACCAAGTTAACGTTAGTTTCAGGTGTACAACAACACAGCGATTCGACAACTCTATACGTTATGCTATGCTCTAGTCTTGATTTCTGAATACCACTGTCCACCAGAAGAAACCAGGACTCGTTTCAGGAAATGGCTGATTACAGGGCTGGGGCAGAGAGAGTACAAGACAAGCCTGAATCATCTTGTGCCAGAAAATAAAGAAGTACTCAGAAAGATTAAACAGAGTTACCATATGACCCAGCAATTCCATTTCTGAGCATACCCAAGACAAATAAAAACACGTGGCGGCACAAAGACTGTGCAGGAATGTTTATAGCAACATTGTTGGTAATAGTCAAAAGGTGGAAGCCACTCTCAAATGCCCATCAACTGATGAAAACAAACAAAACATATTCTTCATGCAATGGATGGAGTATTATTCAGCCACAAAGAGGAATGAAATAATTATACATGGTACACCTCGGATGAGCCTTGAAAACATGATGCTAAGTGAGAAACGTCACATATTATTTGATTCCATTCATATGAAAGTCCAGAACAGGGAGATGTATAGAGACAGAAAGTAGATTAGTGGTTGCCTAGGGCCGAAGTGGGGACAGGAGGATATGAGGAAGATAGCTAAAGATTACAAGGTTTCCTTTTGAGATGTTGAAACTCTTCTAAAATTGACTGTGGTGATGGCGGCACCCATCTGTGAATGTACTAAAAGCCACTGAATTGTACACTGTAAATGGGTGAATTGTATGGTATGTGAATTACACTCAATAAAGCTCTTCTAAAAATAAGTACTCAAAGAATGATGGAGACATGTCAAAAGAGTACAGAAGCCAGCTGAAAAGGACTTCCATTGGCTGGATCGGGTTCTTCTGAGCATCAAAACAATTAATGATATTAATAGATTCTTCCTTACTGAATAAAATAGGAATCCACGACTCCATACTGATATAAATAAGTGAATATGTGGAAAGTCTGTTGAGGAATGTAATATTTACACATTCTCGAAGTACTTTCCTACAAAATATGTATCAATTATACAGGGAAAAGTGTAAGTTTACAATGGAGAAGGCTGGCAGACACCAGCTTGATCAAGTAGTCAAAGTGAACATCACAGTGATGGGACAATCATGCCCTACCCAATAGGATGCAATGGGAGAGAGACATAGTATCATTTCTGTGACATTCCTACATGAAATGCTCAACCTGAATTTAATCAAGAGGAAACACTGGACAATTCCCAGTGAAGAGATTGTCTAACAAAACAACGGGCCCATAATCTACAAGAGTGTCCTCAAAGTTAAGAAGAGACTGAAACACCATTCCATATTGGAGGAGACCAGAGATCTCTGAGAACCACATGTAACATGTGATTCTATCCATGTGATCCTTTTGCTACAAGGACATTATTGGGATCACCGGTGAAACATGAATGGGAGGTGTGGATTAGATGGTAATAATGTTCCAGTGTTCATTTCCTGACTTTGATGATGGGGTTGTAGTCATCCAGGAGGATGTCCTTCTTCGTAGGCATCATACGTTGAAGTGTTTGAGAGATGGTGGCAACTTACTCCCAGATGAGTCAGTGAAGTAGTTTTTGGTACCATATTAGGGACTACTCTATAAGTTTGAGATTGCTTCAAATTAAATAAAATTAATTATTATGTATGTGAAGAAACTGGACTAATGCCTGAAACCTAAGAGAAAAACAGATCATAGAAAATACAACCTCCCAGGAGACCCAGATATTAGAGTTACCGGACGTTGTTGTTGTTGTTGTTTTTCAATTCTGAGCTCAGATCAAACGTAGAAAACTACATAGTTATAAAGGTCAGTAGTAAAACCTTTTCATCATTGCTCAGATCTGATTGGCCTTATATATACATGCCCCCATTTTCATTCATCCATCAGCAAGTCCTCAGTTATCCGTTGTCATCTTTACAAACACACACACACACACACACACACACACACACATACACACACACAGACCTAAGCCTTATTGTTTTAAATTACTTTAAATATTTGCTTCTCAGAACTGCAAAGATCATGCATTAGGTAGACTATAAGGTCTTCTACGGTCAGATTTGGCTATTTTCATAAGACACGGTTTGAAAATAAGATACTACTGTGTAATAAAAGAGATAACAAGCTGTAGGGTTTCATAAAAGAATTGCGATTAATGAACAATAAAGAATCAAATGGAATCCTAGAACAGAAAAAATACAATAACTAAAGTTAAGAATTTTTTACACAGATCTAGATGTATAGATGGAGCAGAAGAGAGAATTAGTGAGCTGGAGTAGAATTCAGTAGGAAATACCTAGACTGAAGCACACACAGAAAACAAAAAAGATGGAGGACACAGAAAATAGTATTAGTGTAACATGCAACACAATAGAAGTTCTAACATATGTTTCTGGATTCTAAAAAGGAGAAGAGAGAAATAATGGGGTAGAAATAATATTACTGGCCAAAATACACTAGCCAAAAATACTTTATACTTGACATAAGAGTCAAACTAAATAGGGTGATTACAAAGAAACCCTACTCAGGCACATTGTAGTTAACTTGCTAAAGATTAAAATCAGAGATAAATCTTAAGAGGCACATTATTACTTTAAGGAAATGACCCAAAGACTGACAAATTGAAAAGATGAAACATACACGATCTAAATGTGTTTTGAATATAGTTTGAATAGATGGGATTAACAGCATATTAGACATTGCAGAAGAAGAGATCAGTAGACTTAAAGCCATATGATGACATATCAGAGGAATGTTTCTGAAAGGAAGCACAGAGAGAAAAAAAGAAGCACACCGAAAACATAAGAGAACCAGCCACCGTTGAGAGGCTATCAAGTGCTCTAACATACTTGTAGTGGACATCCTGAAAGAGAGGGGAAAGTGGAAAAATAGTGACCCCAAATTTTCCAAATTTGACAAAAACTAGAAACCCAGAGATCCAAGGATCTCAGCATCATCCCAAAATGACAGCGAGGTCCATTATAATCAAGTTGCTGAAAGTCTGTGACAGTGAGAAAATCTTAAAAGAAACTAGAGCAGAAAAAGGGCATTACATACAGAGGGATATTATCACAGCCTTATTGTCAGAGACTACACAAGCCGAAGACAATAGAACATAATTTTAAAGTTGTGAGTAAAAAAGATTATCCAGGGGTGTCTGGGTGGTTCAGTGGGTTAAAGCCTCTGCTTTCCTCTTGCTTGGGTCATGATCTCAGGGTCCTGGGATCGAGCCCCACATCGGGCTCTCTGCTCAGCAGGGAGCCTGCTTCCCTTCCTCTCTCTGCCTGCCTCTCTGCCTACTTGTGATCTCTGTCAAATAAATAAATAAAAGTCTTAAACACACACACACACACCTAAAAAAAAAAAAAAGATACTATCCAACCTAAATCTCTAAGCTTAGAGAAAATATCTTAAAAAGGAAGGTGAAACAAAAACTTTTTGACACACACGAAAGTGAAGGAATTTATCATTTAGCACTCTTAATAAATGTTAAAGTTTTTCAGGCACAGGGAACATGACGCCAGATGGAAATTTGGATCTACACAAAGGAATAAATAGAATCTGAAATGGAAAATATGTGGTTAAATATAAAATATATTTTTATATATTTTATAATATAAAAAACATTTTTCACATTTAAAAATTTGCTTAATAGACAATTATCTATTTAAATTAAAAAGGATAAAATGTATTGTGGGGCTTATAACGTAGAAATGAAACGTATAATGACACAAAGTATTAGAGGGGAAAATGGAACTATACTATTTTAAGTTTCTAATTTTTATATGACATGATATAATGTTATTTGAAGGAAAACTGTTATAAGTTAAAGATCCACATTTTAAACCTTAGATCAAGTGTTGGCAAAATTTTCCTGTAAAGGGCCAAATAGTGAATATCTTAGATGTCAAAGGTCACAGCCTCTGCTGCAACTCCACTGTTGTCATATAAAAGCAGCCATAGGGGCACCTGAGTGGCTCAGTGGGTTAAAGCCTCTGCCTTCAGCTTAGGTCATGATTCCAGGGTCCTGGGATCGAGCCCTGCATCGGGGCTCTCTGCTCAGCGGGGAGCCTGCTTCCTCCCCTCTCTCTCTTTGCTCAGCGGGGAGCCTGCTTCCTCCCCTCTCTCTCTTTCTGCCTGCTCTGCCTACTTGTGATCTCTGTCTGTCAAATAAATAAATAAAAATCTTAAAAAAAAAAAGCAGCCGTAGACAATATGTAAATGAGGAAAATAGCTGTGTTCCAATAAAACTTTACTCGTGGACTCTGAAATCTGAGTTTCAAACCATTTTCATGTATCATAAAATATTATTCTTCTTTTGAATTTTTCAACCTTTGAAAAATGTTAAAACTGTTCTTGACAAACCTCCCAGACAGAAGAAGCTAATTTATGAGATACTCTGTTCTCAAAGTTCTCATAACTCATAACTGTTCTCTGCTCTCATAACTCCCCACTCCTTACATGTGGGTGGGCATGGTGACTTCCCTCCAAACAGTCCAGTATGGAAAAGGATGAAAGGTTAATGTTAGAGAATCACCCAGATGATCAAGCTTCATATAAACAATGATAAGTCATGTTGATAGTATGTACTCGTGATGTGATTAGAATGACACTTCACCTGTGTGATCCTCCTTAAAAAAAAACCATAACCCTACTCAAAGCATGAGAAAAACATCAGGCAAATCCAAATAAAGGGACATTGTACAAAATATCTGACCAGTACTCTTCAATATTGTCCAAGTCATAAAAAAATGAGCGAATGAAAAAGAAAAGGGAGAAAGAAAGAAGAGAAAAAAGAAAAGGAGGGTCTGAGAAACTCCCCACCCAGAGGAGCCTGAGAAAACATGATGATTAAATGCAGTGTGGCATCTTGGATTGGATGCTGAGCCAACAACAGGACTTTAGGTAAAAACTGAGGAAACCTCCCAAGTAATCATTGGTGGATGAGTGGGTAAACAACATGTAGAATATACATACAATGGATATTAATCAAGCTTTAAAAGGAAGGAAATTTGGACACGGCTACAACATGGATGGACCTGGAGGACATTAGGCTATGTGAGATGAGCTGGTCATGAGAACATATGTGATTCCACTTACATAAGGCATCTAGAGCAGTCAAATTCATAAAAATAGAAAGCAAAACAGCGATTTCCAGGAGATGGAAGAGGGGAAAATGGGGAGATGTTGTTTAATGGGTATAAAGTTTCAGTTTTGCAAGATGAAAAGACTTCTGGAGATTGGTTGCACAATGATGTGAGTATATTAATATTACCGAACAGTTAAAAATGGTGAAGATGGTAAATTTTTTGTGATGTGTATTTATCACAATTTTTTAGAATTGATTTATTTATTTTAGAGACAGCGTGTGTGTGTGTGCGTGTGTGTGTGTGTGTGCAAGCAGGGGTGGGGGCAGAGGGAGAAGGAGAGAGAGAATCCCAAGCCCACTATTCCCTGAGCTTGAGCCCCAATCAGAGCTCGATCCCACAACCCAGAGATCATGACCTGAGCCAAAATCAAGAGTCAGACGCTTAACCAACTGAGCCACCCAGTCCCCCTTATTTTAATCACAATTTTTTAAAACTAAGAAAATCTCAATAAAGTGTGGACCTTAGTTAATAATAATAATAATAATAATAATAATAATGTATCATTATTGGTTCATTAACTGTGATATATGGACCATACTTAACATAAGGTGCTAATAATAGAGGAGACCGAGCACAGGACATATGGAAAAGCCACACTTTCTTCACAATTTTCTATACCTCTAAAACTGTTCTATAAAATAAAGTTTGTTATTAAAAAGCATTCTTATTTCATGGGCCATAAAAAAGAGGCCATGGGCTGATCCCTGCCCTAAAACAACCACTAAACATATTTAAAGGCAATATGGATATTAAGGCATTAGTAAAGATAAAAGGAATATTTTTTTAAAAAGCAGTTTTTTAAAAAAAAAACAAGAAAAGGCAAGAAAAAAGGAAAAAAGGCAAGAAAAGAAGAGAAAAGAAAAAACACGAGATGTGGAGAACACAAATAACAGTGGATGAAGCTAGAGGGTATTATGCTAAATGAAATAAGTCAATCAGAGAAAGACAATTATCATATTGCTTCACTCATATGTAGAATTTAAGAAACAAAACAGAGGATAATAGGAGAAGGGAGGGAAAATAAAATAAGATGAAATCAGAGAGGGAGACAAATGAAAAGAGACTCTTAACTTTAGGAAACAAACTGAGGGTTGCTGGAGGGGAGGTAGGTGGGGGAAGGGGTAACTGGGTGATGGGCATTAAGGGGGACACATGATATAATGAGCACTGGGTGTTACATGCAACTGACGAATCACTGAAATCTACCTCTGAAACTACTAATACACTATATATTAGTTGAATTTAAATAAAATAAAAATTTTAATAAAGAAAACAAATAGCAAGATGGTAGATTTAGACCGAACCATACTGATTATTACATCACCGTAAATGATCTAAGTACTCTAAGACAGATTATCAGATTGGATCTGTAAAAATGAAGCCCCAACTATATGCTCTCTTTAAGACATAAGACTGACATTTAATATTTCCACAGAAAGGGTGGAAATGAGAAAACAATGAAATGACATATTTGAAACACTGCAAAATAACAGGCAAACAAGTGAAAATCTCTTTAAAAGATAAAAATGATTCCCATCTGGCATGTGAGAAGCTTGGGAGTCATAATCCCATCCTAAAAACAATTAAAAAGCTGAACAAACTGAAAAAACCAACAGCTCTTCTCAGATCCATAACAGGGCAAACTCCTGTATAGACAGATACTGAGACTCACAAACTACCTGAGCAGAAATTTCTGCAGGAACCAGTGCCAAGGTAGGAAAACCTGATGAATTTCAGGAGGCTCAGTGCGGAAAGCCTGAAAGCTAAAAATTTCAGAGGGACCCAGGTATAGAGGAGCCCTGCACTTCTGTGAATTTTACTTCCAAGAACTCCAAAAGGGTTTAATCAGAGAAAACCCCCCTCATGCTTCCAGGAAGGAGAAGAGGAAAGAAACCATTGTGAAATATCTTGTGTACAGTAAAAGGATAATAAAGGAATATGATGGAAAAACTCTATGCCCACAAATCTGACAACAGATGAAACAGACCAATTTCTTGAAAGACACAACCTGCCAAAACTCACAAAAGGAAAAACAAGCAATTTGAATGGGGATATATCTGTTAAAGAAATTGAACTGATAATTCATAACCTTTCCAAACAAAAAGCACCAGGCCCAGATGGACGCTGTGGTGAATTTTACCAAGAATTTAAGGAAGAAATTACACCCATTCTCTACAATCTCTTCCAGAAGAAAGAAGCAGATGTATTACTTTCTATCTCATTCCACAAGACCAGCATTATCCTAATAGCAGAACCAGACAAATACAGTACAAGAAAATAAATCTATAAACCAACATCTCTCATGTACACAGATGGAAAAATTCTCAACAAAATATTAGCAAATCAAAATCCAACAATATATAAAAAGAATTATATAACACAACCAAATGGGATTTATCCCAAGTATGTAAAGCTGGTTGAACATTTGAAAATCAATTAATGTAATCCATAATATCAATGAGCTAAAGAATAAAAATCACATAATCATCGATAGATAAAAAAAAAATTAAACAAAATCCAACCCATTCATGACAGCAAACTAGAAATAGAGGAAAACGTCTTCCCTTAGCAATTATAGAAAAGCTGAAGGAAATAAAAAGTGAGCAAAGAAAGAACTTAAACCAATGTGAGATATATATATATATTATAAAATCAGTGTAGCCAATAACTTCAGGTTCATGTGCATAGAACAATTACCAAAACTGAACTTATATTAGGTCACATAGAAAGTCTTGGAAAATGCCAAAGAATGGAAATCATAGAGAGTATGATCTCAGACAACCATGGAATTGGACTAGAAATCAGTAACAAAAGGATAACTTGAAAATCTCCAAATGTTTCAATATTAAGCAATACATTTCTAAATAACCTATTACTCAAAGAAAAATTATGCTTACTATAAGAAAACTATTTTAAATAAATAATAACAAAATATATTAAACTTTGGGATGTAGCTAAAACAGTTCTTAAAGGGAAATTTATGGACATACATAGAAAGGAAGAAAGTCTGAGAAGTCGTTTAATTTTTTTTTAATTTTTATTTATTTGTCAGAGAGGGAGCGAGAGAGCACAGGCAGACAGAGTGGCAGGCAAAGGCAGAGGGAGAAGCAGGCTCCCTGCCAAGCAAGGAGCCCAATGTGGGACTCGATCCCAGGATGCTGGGATCATGACCTGAGCCGAAGGCAGCCACTTAACCAACTGAGCCACCCACCCAGGCGTCCCTGAGAAGTCGTTTAAAAAAACAAAATAAATCCCCTAGCAAAACAAACCTAATAAAATAGAAGGGAGAAATAATAAATACCAAGAATGACCGTGAAAGAAAGAATGGGCACCAATTATCAACATCAAGAGTAAAAGATCATCACTATAAATCTTACAGACAATTAAAATATTATGAGGATATTTTAATGACTATGCCAATAAACTTGAAAATTTTGATGAAATGTGCAAATTCATTGAAAAGCATGACTTACCAATCTTACAGAAGACAACAAAAAGAATAGTGCTATGTCTATTAGAAAGAAATATTTGCCAGTAATTAAATATTTTCCTACAATAAAAATTGTAGGTCCAGTAAGGCTTCACTGGTGAATTTTTCCAAGCATTAAAGAAAGAAATTACACCAGTTTTACACAAACTCTTACAGAGGACAGAGATGGAGGGAGAGAGAGAGAGAACTTCCTAACTTTTTGGATGAGAGTGACATAATCTTGATATTAAAACCCACCTAGGACATTACCAAAAGGATAACTACAGAATAATATCTGTTAAAACATGGATATAAATTCTAAACAAAATAATAACAATAAAATCCAGTGTTATATGAAGATGATAATGCATCATGCCAAATCTGAGTTCATTCCAGGAATGTGAGGTCGCCTCTGCCTTTGAAAACCTGTTATATAATTTACTACATTAAAAGTATAAAGGAGTAAAGTCATATTTCAATAGGTGTGAAAAAAATTCAATAAAAATTCAACATTTATTCATGAAAAAAATTTCATAGCAAACTAGGAATAAAAGGGAATATTCTTAATCTGATAATATCAAACAAATAAGCTTTAACAAATATCACATTTAATGGTAAATTATTAGAAGCTATCATTTTGACACTGGAACAAAGGAGGATGTCTGCCACCACCACTTCTATTTAATTCCATGGGAAATCCTAGCCATTGCAATTAGACAAGAAAAAGAAATAAGATGTAAGATTTGAGAAGGGGGAAAAAAAA
>PISX010029772.1:0-19442 GCA_004024625.1 Mellivora capensis | reverse complement strand
GGGGGTCGTGGGCTCCCTGCTGAGCAGAGAGCCCAATGTGGAGGTCGATCCCAGGACCCTGAGATCATGACCTGAGCTGAAGGCGGAGGCTTTAACCACTGAGCCACCTCTTTTTTTTTTTTTTTAACGATTTTATTTATTTGACAGACAGAGATCATAAGCAGGCAAAGAGAGAGGGAGGAAGCAGACTCACCGCTGAGCAGAGAGCCCGATGTAGGGTCGATCCCAGGATTCTGGGATCACAACCTGAGCTGAAGGCAGAGGCTTTAACCCACTGAGCCACCCAGGTGCCCCGGAAATCTGGACTTCTACAGGGTGTCATAAAATTCATTACTTCTTTAAAAAAAAATTTTTTTTTAAATTTATTTATTTGTCAGAGAGAGAGGGAGAGAGAGAGCACCAGCACAGGCAGACAGAGTGGCAGGCAGAGGCAGAGGGAGAAGCAGGCTCCCTGCCAAGCAAGGAGCCCGATGTGGGACTCGATCCCAGGACGCTGGGATCATGACCTGAGACAAAGGCAGCCGCTTAACCAACTGAGCCACCCAGGCGTCCCTCATTACTTCTTTTTAGTAGCTGCTTGAGGATTTTCTTTCTGTATGATCATAACATCTACAAATAAAAATAGTTTTACTTCTTTCTGGTCTGGAAGCATTTTATCTTTCTGGTTTAGTTGTCTACCTAGAACCCCTAGAATAATGTGGAGTACAAATGGTGAGGAGAAAAGCATTCAGTCTTTCATCATCAAGTATGATGTTGGCTATGGGTTTTTATAAAAAGATGGCTTCATCAGGTTGAGGACATTCCCTTCTATTACTGGCTTATTGAACATTTTTTTTAAAAGATATTTATTTATTTGAGAGAGAGAGAAAGAATGAGCAGGGAGGAAGGGCAGAGGGAAAGAGAGAGAAGCCGATTTGCTGCTGAGCAGGGAGATTGATGTGGGGCTAGAGCCCACCTCCATGACCTGGAGATCATGACCAGAGCTGAAGGCGGATGGTTAACCAAGTGAGCTACCCAGGAACCCCTGTTGAGCACTTTTTATCTTGAAAGGGCATCCCCTCATATTAAATCATTATTCTTTTGAAAGTATGGTCAAGACAGACAGACATTAGCTACAATATTCTGAACCCAATTATTTAGAAATTTAAATGGAAATAAATAGTGTTTTTATTCTTTGGTTCAAAGTTTGTAAGCCACATACATTTTTTTAAAAATAATATGTCTCTTCTTTTTCAATCCATTACTTTTTTTTTTTTTTTTAAGATTTTATCTATTGGACAGAGAGCGAGAGAGGGAATACAAGCAGGGGGAGTGGGAGAGGGAGAAGCAGGCTTCTCTCTGAGCAGGGAGCCAAATGTGGGACTCCATCCCAGGACCCTGGGATCATGACCTGAGCTGAAAGCAGACACCCGACTGAGCCACCCAGGCGTCCCTCATACATTGTTTTGGGCATGAAAAATAGTACAACCACTTTGGGAAGAGGTCTGGAGGTTTCTTAGAAAGCTGAACATCTACTTACCCTATGAAAGAATTTCAATCTTGGGCATTTACCTGAGAGAAATAAAAACTTAGGTTCATATTGCAGCCGATGGCCGATGATGAGCATAGCAGCTTTATTCATAAAAGCTAGAAACAGCATAAGAACAGCAGCTCAATGATGGCCCATTCACCTGGTGATGGTGGCAGAATCCTCTTCCACAGCCGAAAGGACTGGAATATTGCTACATCCCGTAACACAGGTGCATCTCAGAGACAGTATACGGAGCACGTACTATATGACTGTTTATATGAAGTTCCAGAACAGGCAAAATTAACTTTTGGTGGGAAAAAAATCAGAAGACAGATTGCCTTTGGCGAGGGTGTGTGGGGGCAAGGACTAGATTGGAAGAGGCCTGTTGGTCGGTTTTTCACAGGCACATGCATGTGTTAAAACTCATCGAATGGTACACATAGAATTCATTGGATGTTCATTTTACCTGCAAAGAAAAGAACTAAACAAATACTTGAATTCTAGTTAATAGACGTGCTGATGAGTTTAAGGGTGGGGTGTACTGATATTTGCAACTTATTCTCAAGTGTATACAAGCGTGAGATGGATTAATATTTGGTTAGAAGAATGGTTGAGACAGGAGACAGGTAGATATAGGGTAAAGCACGAAGAATGAAATGTAACTTTAGTTACTATATGACCCAGAAATTCCACTCCTCAGATATGTACCTGAGAGAATTGGAAACCTATGTCCCCACGACACATTGCACAGAAACGTTCATGGCATTATTGGTAATAGCCAAGAAGTAGAACAACCCAAATGTTCATTGGCTGATAAATGGAAGAATGAAATGTAGTCTATTCATACAATGGAATATTATTCACCATAAAAAGGAATGAAGTACTCTTCTATGCTACAACATCAAAGGACCCTGAAGACCCTTGCCAAATAAAAGATATGAAACACGAAAGGCCACGAATTGTATGATTCTATTGATATGAAATGTCCAGAAAAGACAAATCTGTAGAGACAAAGATTAATGGTTGACAGGGGATGGGAGGGGAAGGGAATTAGGACTAACTGCTAATGGGTAGGGGGTTTCTTGTGGGGTGATGAAAGTGTTTCGGTATTAGTGATGATGTTTGTACAATGTGGTGAATATAGTAAAAACCACAAGCGGACACTTCAAAAGTATATGTCAATTCTTTAAATGCTAAAAAATATTAATGGTAGAATCTAGGTGGTGGGTAATAGGATAGATCATGGTCAAATTCTTTCAATTCTGTTGACAGACATTGTTTAGAATCAAATGCTAGAGAAAAGATAAGCCACACAAAAGAGTTGGTTAATTTTATGACTTTCCTTGAGAGCTATCCAGGGGCCTGGGAGGCACAGAGCTGGCCAGTGGGAAGGAAGGGAGTCAGGAGACACCTGGCTGGTGGGTTGCCTGTCACCCGGCCTGGGAACCATGTGGACTCATTCTCCAATGCAGAAAGGTTGTAGACAGTCTGCTGCAGCTTGATTAAGTTCTCACCCCCTCTGTGCAGGAATGAGGCTTGACATTGTTTTCAGAGGCCAGCAGCATCCCTGAGGGCTGAGCGATGGGCCTCTGCAGCAGCAAGGCAAACACGGGATCCCCTCCTTACCAGTCTCTTCACTGTTGCCCAGTGCCCAGACCCGGAAGCTCTAGGAGCTGAGCTGGTTGGGGAGGAGGGATTTGTACACAGAGAATTTTTTTTTTTTGTAAGATTTTATTTATTTGACAGATCACGAGTAGGCGGAGAGGCAGGCAGAGAGAGAGAGGGGCTCCATCCCAGGACCCTGAGATCATGATCTGAGCCGAAGGCAGAGGCTTAACCCACTGAGCCACCCAGGCGCCCCTGTACACAGAGAATTTAAGAGATTAGGGGATTCACACCGAGCTGCGAAGAGGTGCTAATGAGATATTAAACACCTCTCAGCAGAGGAGCAGCCTAGAAGGTGGAAACGGAGAAATCAGAAGTTGAAAATGTCTTGAGGCTGCTGATAGGACAGGGACGATAACTGGCCGGCGGTTAGGCAGGGTGCTAGGAGCAGCGGGGTCTGTAACTGGGTGGTTAAACTGGATAAACGGCTCTGGGCGAGCATGGGTTCCAGAATGTGAAATATTTTGCTGTTTATAAAAGCAGAAAGGACCCAAGACAGGATGAGGTTGAGAGGGATGCAGCAGGGCAGGTGGAAACTTGAAGAGTGCACTGAGTTGAATGGAGTCCCCTCCAAATTCCTGTCTGCCAGGATCCTGCAAATGGGACCTTATTTGGAAAGAGGGTCTGTGCAGATGTAATCAAGTTAGGATGAGGTCAAACTGGATGAGGGTAGGCTCAAGTGCAGTGGCCGGCCTCCTTATTTTTTTTTTTTAAGTTTTTTTTTTTTGTTTGTTTTAAAGATTTTATTTATTTCTTTGACAGAGATCACAAGTAGGCAGAGAGGCAGGCAGAGAGAGGAGGAAGCAGGCTCCCCGCTGAGCAGAGAGCCTGATGAGGGGCTCGATCCCAGGACCCTGAAATCATGACCTGAGTCAAAGGTAGAGGCTTTAACACACTGAGCCACCCAGGTGCCCCTGTTTGTTTGTTTTTTTAAAGATTTTATTTATTCATTTGGCAGAGAGAGAGAGAGAGAGATCACAAGTAGGCAGAGAGGCAGGCAGAGAGAGAGAAGGAAGCAGGCTCCCGCTGAGCAGAAGCCTGATGTGGGGCTGGATCCCAGGACCCTGAGACCATGACCTGAGCTGAAGGCAGACTCTTAATGACTGAACCACCCAGGCGCCCTGTGGCCTCCTTATAAAAGAGGGAAATTTGGACACAGAGACACCCAGGGAGAATGCTGTATGTCTGGAGAGGCAGAGATTGGAGAGTTCCCGCCACAAGCCAGGGAATGGTAAGGATTGCCAGCAGTCATTAGAAGCTTACAGAGAGGGGCGCCTAGGTGGCTCAGTGGGATCGGGCCCTGCCATCAGGCTCTCTGCTCAGCGCGGAGCCTGCTTCCTCCTCTCTCTCTGCCTGCCTCTCTGCCTACTTGTGATCACTGTCAAATAAATAAATAAAATATTTTAAAAAATAATAAAAAATTGTTTAGGGACACCTGGGTGGGGGCCTGCCTATGGCTTGGGTCATGGTCACGGGGCCCTGGGATGGAGCCCCACATTGGGCTCTTTGCTCAGTAGGGAGCCTGCTTCTCTCTCTGCCTTCGGCTCTCCCTGCTTGTGCCCTGTGTGTGTGTGTGTATGTGTGTGTGTGTCTCTCTCTGGCAAATAAATGGATAAAATCCTTTAAAAAAAAATAACTTCTTTATGAAAAAAATGGTTTAAAAAAAGGTTGGTATTGGTGATGCACTGAATTCCATATTCTTGTGGAAGTAGACTTCAAATGCAAATTATCTTAAAGCAGAGGCAAGAATTAATCTGCCCAGAAACTTAAGGTGCTTGAAACACTTGTTATAAAAATCAGTGCTGCTTTTGTTCCAGCAGTGGGGGTGAAGGGGAATTGGGAATATTTATCAAGGCAAGGCTCATTCAGTTTCTGGACAGCTAGAAAAGCTGAGGGCCTCCGCAAGATCCAGATCTACTACTTTTAATTTTGTTATACTTTTGGTGAAATCCGAGTCAGACTTCCTCTGGCTTTTCTGGGGTTCATCCTCTATTCCTTCTCAGAAATGGAAGGCCAGGGGCGCCTGGATGGCTCAGTGGGTTAAAGCCTCTGCCTTCAGCTCAGGTCATGATCCCAGGGTCCTGGGATGGAGCCCGCATTGAGCCCTGCATCGGGCTCTCTGCTCAGCAGGGAGCCTGCTTCCCCCTCTCTCTCTGCCTGCCTCTCTGCCTGCTTGTGATCTCTGTCTGTCAAATAAATAAATAAAATTAAAAAAAAAAAACAGTTAAAAAAAAAAAAAAAAGAAGCAGCTTACAGAGAGCACAGAGCTTTCCCAAGAAGGAAACAAACCTATTAACTGACACCTTGATATTCAACTTTTGACCTCCAAAACTGTGAGAGAATCAATTTCTATTATTTGTTTTTTTGTTTTAAGATTTTTTATTTATTTCTTTGACAGAGATCACAAGTAGGCAGAGAGGCAGGCAGAGAGGGGGTGGGGGGGGGAATCAGGCTCCCCGCTGAGAAGAGAGCCTGATGCGGGGCTCCATCCCAGGATCCTGGGACCATGACCTGAGCCCAAGGCAGAGGCTTTAATCCACTGAGCCACCCAGGCGCCCAATTTCTATTGTTATAAGGTACTAAGTTTTGGAGTTTTTTTGTTTTTGTTTTTGTTTTTGAGATCGAACATGAGTGAGAAACAGAGCACAGTGGGGCAGAGGGAGAGGGAGAAGCAGACTCCCCGCTGAGCAGGGAGTCCAATGTGGGGCTACATCCCAGGACCCTGGGATCATGACCTGAGCTGAAGGCAGATGCTTAACTGGCTGAGTCACCCAGATGTCCCCCAAGTTTTTGGAGATTTGTTGGAGCTGTGCTAGGGAACTAGAGTGAGTCATTTCAAGAGATTGTGTAACATGTGTAAGCCATGGTGAGATTTACTAAGGTTCTGGGGGAGTTCTAAGAATCAATGGAAAAACTGAAGGACTGAGGACCTGTCTGCTAACTGTTGGGTAACACTAGGCTCAGGGACATCTACCATTGGCACCGGAGAAGAATGAAGAGATAAAAAGACAAGGGTCCGATAAACCCTTACTGAGTGTTTGACAGTAAACAGTGGCCCGATCAGGAGCGCATCTCCTCAGGCTGACCCCTTGTAGGCTGATGCAGTTAGCACTCCCATTTATGGAACTGCAGAAAAGATTGAGCTGCCCTTGCCCAAGGGATGACAGCAGGAAGGGAAAAGCTAGGTAGTCTTGGATCTGCGGATCAGCTAGGAAGGTGTCAAGCTAGGCAGTCTTGGATCTGCAGAGGTTTTGTGCCTGTCTGGATGCCTGGGACAACCGTGGAATCCACAGAACTGGAAATCAGGTAGATCGGGTAGCACAATTCAGTCTTCTCAAAAAAAGATTCTAGTTTTATTTATTTGAAGAGGGTAATACAGACACATGGTTCAAAATTCTAAAGGTCAAAATGAGTCAAGTGAAAAGTCCAGCCCCATCTCTGTCTTCAGCCTCCCTCCCTGGAGGCAAACTATGTGATATTTATTCTTTTCAAAGATCTATCTGTCATCTATCTATCTATCTATCTATCTATCATCTATCTATCTCTCATCTTTGTATTCTGCCTCCCTTCATTAGACAGAAGCTGTTGTTCACTTCCCAGTACCACTCTCCCCTTCCATGAGCCCCACATTGCAGCAGGACCAGAGCCCCCAAATCACAATTTTTGGCTTCTATGGCAGCTAGATGGGGCCACGTGATTCAGTTCTGGCCAGTGAGATATGTCAGAAGTCTCCCTAGTAGGAGGGGGGCCAAACGTTTCTTTTTTCTTTTCATCTTGTTGCCTGGAACGTGGATGTGATAGCCAGAGCTCCAATAGCCATACTGAACTATGTGAGAGCAGTGCATTTGAAGGAATCTCAAACAATTTCTGAAGACACAAAGGATGGGGCATCTGGGTGGCTTAGTCCTTAAGCAGCTGCCTTTGGCTAAGGTCATGATCCCAGGGTCCTGGGATTGAGCCCCGCATCTGGCTCCCTGTTCCGAGGTAAGCCTGCTTCTCCCTCACCCACTTGCCCTCCTTCTATTTCCTTTCTCGCTGTATCTCTCTCTGTCAAATAAATAAAATCTTAAAAAAAGACATAAAGGCAGTTCTAGACTGCCTACCTCTGGATCTTTTTTATGTGAGGAAGAAATAACATTCTCTCTTGTTGATACCACACAGAAACTTTTTAAAGATAATGCTGCTATAATCAGATAATCTGCAGGGGTCCGCCTGGATGGCTCAGTTAGTTAAGCATCCAACTCTTGATTTTGGCTGAGGTCATGATTTCAGGGTCCTAAGGTCAAGCGCTGTATTGGGCTCTGTGCCGAGTGTGGAGCTGCTTGAGATTCTCTCTCTCCCTCTCCCTCTGCCCCTTCCCCATTGTTCTCTCTCTCTCTAAGACAACAAGGAAATCTACAGAGGTGGTTTGGAGAGCAATTCCAGTGAGGCTGGCCTATAAGAAGTACTAGGGGGGCAGAAAAAGAAGAAAAGAAACAAGATGGGATTGGGAGGGAGACAAACCATAAGTGACTCTTAACCTCACAAAACAAACTGAGGGTTGCTGGGGGGAGGGGGTCGGGAAAGGGGGTGGGGTAATGGACATTGGGGAGAGTATGTGCTATGGTTAGTGCTGTGAAGTGTGTAAACCTGGCGATTCACAGACATGTACTCCTGGGGATAAAAAATTGTTTATTAAAAAAAAAATTAAAAAAAAAAAAGTACTCTGATCAGGAGCTGAAACAGATCATAATTGCAGCCACCACATACTGATTATTCTTTGTAACAGTTTTATTGAGATCTAATTTACATACCATAAAATTCACCATTTCAGTTGTATAGTTAAGTAGCTTTTAGTATATTTCCAGAGTTGTGCAGCCATTACCATAATCTAACTTAAGAATATTTGCATTACCCCCCAAAGAAACTTCATACCTATTAGCAATACCAAAAAGTGCTTTGCAGATATTATTTCCTTTAGTCTTCCAATAACCTCTGAGTTTGGTTTTATCCTCTTTATGGGTAAGAAAATCAAGGCCCACATATAAGAAAACTTGCCCAAGATCACACAGACTACCAGCGCAAGAACCAGGATTCAAACTCAGTTTTGGATGATGCCAAAAACCTGCCCATCTCAAACCACTATCCACAGTCTGTTACCCAAGCTCTGCAATTTGGTCCTTTAACTCAGCCTCGTTCTTATTCCCCAGGGCCTTCAGTGCCTATGCCAGTAGTCATGCCCTATTTCTGGTTCCATTGCCGATGTCCTTCATGTTTCTTTGGCTGAGCTTGAGCAACCTGTGTCCGGACTCTAGCCACTTTCCCTTTAATCCACTCTTCTGGAAGATGAACTTCCTAATGCGCAACCCTGCTCAGGTTACACACCACTCCCACTCTGAATATGTCCACATTAGCTCCTGAGTAAAACCTTCAGCTCCTTAACACGGTATCCAGAACTCTCAGAGACCTGGCCCTGATCCACTCTTCTAACGGTCTCTTGTCCTTCACCCCCATGGTACTGTCAGACTGGGCCCTTGCCAACTTCCAGACACATCTGATATGTTCCTATCTCTCATGTTTGGTCCAGTTCTTTGCGCAAAGAATGCCTTCTCCCAAATATCTAGCCATTTAAGTCTTGCTCAGTCCATGAGGCTCCTTCATAAGCTCTCTCTGCTCTCCCCAGTAGGTCGTGGTTCCTCTGCCCTCTGCTCTCCCATCCCATTCAGTTCCCTCGATGGGGCTCTTATAGCATTCTTCATTTCAGTGGTTACTTGGGCTGGTCTAGACTGTAAGACTCGTAAGTCTAGAGGTTAGAGTCCTCCGATTGGCCAGGCCTGACTTCTTGCCCACCTCTCTAGCCAGAAATAGGGTCAGTCATACCTAGGGAAACAGAGGACCCCTTAAGAGATGCTGGGTACATCAAAATAAAAACCTACATCCAGTATTGGCAGGATGTAGTTTTTCCATAAGGCCTGAGTAACTTCATTGTTTCATTTATTACTTCCTTGATTTCATTGATTTATTTGATCCTTTATTCCTTTAACATATAGTTGGATAAGCAAAACCAAATATAGTCCTTAACTCACAGAGCTTTCAGTCTAGAGGGGTAAGCCAAAACTAATCAAGCCATCTGTAAACAAATCTAGAAATGCAGCCATGGTAATCTGAGACACAACTGAGTCCCCAGAAGGTTTTCATGTTTCCTAATCCAAATGACTGTGTGAAGTTATTTTAACCGGGCAAGAAGTCTTTTATCTTACAATTAGAAGTGGTCTTTTACATTCACATGTTCCAAAAGAAGTACCCTTGGGCTTAATTCACACTGAAGTGTGTGTGAATGAAAGAATGAACAAACAAGGCAATTCTCTTTTCTTACATCCTTGAAAGAAGATGGGTCATATGGGTGGGGATGACCATACAGGTCTACGGGAGTCTAAAGGACAATTTCCTTTACTTCCTGATTTTGAATGGGTGAATCTTGGAAGCTGACTCTGAAGGCTCCTGTCTAGAGAAGAAATAGGTTGGGGAAGGCTTGGAACCTTTTCTGACCTTCACCCTGCCTCCTAATAGCCATATAGGCTTAATGTGCAAAACTTCTCTCCATATCAAAACCATCTCCATGAGAATGGGCTATAGTGGCAGAAAAAAGGATCCATCCAGGCCTCAGCTCACATGACTGTGGAGATAACACCCCACACAGTGAGTTCACAATGAACCTGCCCATTCCTGAATGTCACATATATGTTACTGCTTTGAAACTTACTATCAGCACCTGGGGCCTCCCGACCTGAGGCCTGGGTGTTTTTGATTAGAGGGCCAGAAAGATTGTAATTCAAAATGATTTGGCCAGTGCTGGGGCGCCTGGGTGGCTCAGTGGGTTAAGCCTCTGCTTTCAGCTCAGGTCATGATCTCAGGGTCCTGGGATCCAGCCCTGCATAGGGCTCTCTGCTTAGCGGGGAGCATGCTTCCCCCTCTCTCTCTCTGCCTACTTGTGATCTCGCTCTCTGTCAAATAAATAAATAAAATCTTAGAAAAAAAAACCCAAAATGATTTGGCCAGTGTTCAGGACTTTCAACTCACCCTGCAAAACTCAGGACCCCCCTCAAGCCTCCCGCAGATCCAGCCCCCGCGCCGGGCCTGGCTGCTTCCCGTACTCTCAGGCTTTCAGAGAGTGTGTTCCTTGCCTCTCTCAAGGCCCAGGAAGCCTGGCCCCCGTGCCCCCCAGCACCAGTGTGAGCTTTCAGAGGTAGGATTCATGGCTCAGTGCTCAATGCTGAGCTCAGTGCCTGACTGATAGTGAATGCAATCATGAACGTTCTGTGACTGAGTGTGCTTCCAGTGTTTTTCTCCGCCAGCCTTTTGCCTGTGACCTGTTTCCCAGCTTGTTATCCCGGGTGGGGAAAATGACCTCCGGAGTTCTTCCCCTGTGGTTCCAGCCCTGACCTGGGTCGCTTTTAGCTGCACAGAATGGGTTGCTCTTCTCTCCACTTCATTGAATTCCCTCTTCCACTCACCCTGTGGCCAGTCTTGAAGGGGATTCTACAGCAAAGCTGCAGGTAGCTTTTTTCCCCCTTGCATATGGAGTAATGTAAGTGTTAGTCTCTGGTGTGTCTGAAGGAGAATGAATGGTTAAACTTTGCCCCAGCCCACAATAAACAGGTGTCCCAGGAAGTAAGAAATGTGTAGCACACATTTGTCCTATGATTTTTTCCCCCTTTTGTGGGTAATTCCCCACTGGGAGAACTTTGGTGGGAGACAGGGTTTTCCTCCACACAGAAGGGTGGAGGCAGGTGACCATGGTTCAGCCAATCAGATGTTTTCACCCATGACTCTTCCTTTCCCTGGAGTGATACCAAGACCCAAGCGTAGACGGGAAATCAGTGGAGGGGTCACTGCGCTGAGTCAAGTGGCACTGAATGGTGTGACCTTGGCTGGGTTTTTGGCTCCCCAGCCCCCTTCCTTCCTGCCAGCTCTTTACCCCAGTATCTTTCCAACAAATCCAGTTTCTGTTATGTTAGCCAAAGTCAGCTTCCAGTGCTTGCAATCCAGACTGACGTAAACCAAATTTATGTCTGGAGGAGGTGGTTTAAGTAAACTGGGGAGCATCTATAAGGTGGAATGCTACACAGCAGTTCAAAAGGGTGATGGCAGAGCATTACATGGCGAACATAGCTGTTCAAAAGGATAACTGACATAGATCTCTGAGATGCTCCTACAAAGATAATATGTACAATATATCATCATTTATCTAAAAATTAAAGGGTGCCTGCCTGGCTCAGTCGATAGAGCATGTGACTCTTGATCTTGGGGTCATGAATTTAAGCCCCATGTTGGGTGTTGAGATTTCTTAAAAAAAAAAAAAAAAGATTAATGGGAAAATAAGAAAAAGAAAGAAATGCCTTAGTTCTTTGCTTGAACAGATGCTTTGTTCACATATCTATTTCCAGGCCTAGAACAGTGCCTAGCACGTAGTAGGCATTCAATAAATATTTTTTGAAGGAATGTACTATAATAGAGAAAGATCTGAAAGGACACACACACATATATATGTATGTATATATATTTTTAAAGATTTTATTTATTTATTTGACAGACAGAAATCACAAATAGGCAGAGAGGCAAGCAGAGAGAGAGGAGGAAGCAGGCTCCCTGCGGAGCAGAGAGCCCGATGCGGGGCTCAATCCCAGGACCCTGGGATCACGACCCGAGCCAAAGGCTTTAACCCACTGAGCCACCCAGGCGCCCCATGACACATATATTTTTTAAAAAGATTTTATTTATTTATTTGACAGAGATCACAAATAGGCAGAGAGGCAGGCAGAGAGAGAGAGGTGGAAGTAGGCTCTTTGCAGAGCAGAGAGCCCAATGTGGGGCTGGGTCCCAGGACCCTGGGATCACGACCCAAGCCGAAGGCAGAGGCTTTAACCCACTGAACCATCCAGGCGCCCCCGGAAGGACACATATTAAACTGAAAATGGTATTTTCTTAGAGGAAGGACTAGAATGTAGGATGGTTGACAAGGGAGCTTTTATCTGTATTATTTATTTATTTATTTATTTATTTGCAAGGGAAACATCTTCACATGTTATTTGTGTAATTAAACAATGCAAAAGGTGTTTGAAGTTCATTGAGGGTAGATAGATTTGATGCGCAATGACATTTGGGGTAGATTCCAATCCATGCCCGGGATCATAAACCATCCTTTGGAGCCTTGGTCTTCTTCCCTTCTCCGTACTTCTGAATTCCTAGGAGTCTTTTCTCTGCTTTACTATTTTGTTCTTGGTAATTCTAATCTGCCTTCCGTTGTATGTGACTTATGTGTATTCATTTTATCTCCCCGAGTCTGTAACTCCTTGAGGGCTGGGGCCACTATCCTGTGACCTTTTGTTCAGCCAGACTGTTGGAAACAAGATGACTTTCTGAACTTTTCATGAATACCTGCTGGACAGCCATGCTTATCATGAGGCTGGCCAGCAGTACCTCGATGGAGTGAGATTTCAGGGGAGCCAGGACACCCTTGCAAAAACAGGGCAGGCTTGCTGGCTGGGGAGTACTTTTACGGTACTCAGCAACAATACTTGCTTTTCATCAGAAGTCACAGTGGAATAGTTGGTTTTCAGAAGAAACATTCTCCTCTCCAGCGTAACTGATTTAACTGTAACTATAAGTGTAAAGTATGGTCCTTATCACGCAGCAATGGAGATAGAAATGTTATCTGAGAAGGGAGTTTAGCATTCTTAACATTTATCACATTACCTTGACTATACATCTAGTTTCAATACGTGCCAGACACTGTGCAGGTAAGCAGCGTTTTAGAGATTATCTCGTTTCAATCTTCACAATACTGCTCTGAGAATTATTATTCTTCTCATTTTACAGAGGAGGAAAAGGAATCAAAGTTAAGTTGTTGGTCACACAGAAGTAACAGAGCTAGGATTTGAAAATAGGGTTACTGCTCTTAACTACTGGACAGCATTTCCCCAGACATTAACGATTTTGTATAAAAATGTCATCCAAACAGGTAAACCAGAAATAGCGTTGTGTGGTATTCTACTTGGTTGTAGCAGTAATACTTTAAGATTATTTATTTATTTATTTGACGGACAGAGATCACAAGTAGGCAGAGAGGCAGGCAGAGAGAGAGGGGGAAGCAGGCTCCCCGCCAAGCAGAGAGCCCGATGGGGGGCTTGATCCCAGGACCCCGGGACCATGACCTGAGCCGAAGGCAGAGGCTTTAACCCACTGAGCCACCCAGGCACCCCGTAGCAGTAATACTTTAAAGTTTTGAACATTTCTTCTGTGTGAAAGCATCAGTTTAATCCGGTCAGTCAGTCAGTCAGTTGATGTGGGGTATCAGGAGGCTGGGACAAAAACTTGTTCATACTTTGGAGAAATATTCCACAGAATTTGAGCCTTGTGTTCCTTGCTTTGTATATATCCACCAAATATGCAGCCTGGATTTTCCAAGACTGTCTTGGGTTCAATGAACAATCTCACTGATACGTGTTTGTTGAATTTTGTGTTTCTTTTCATGTATTTATTTGCCCAAAGAAAATCTGTTAAACATAAAACACAGAATAAACATAAAATAAAGCAATTTTATTTTGACACATTCATCAAACTTTTAATATGAATTCGACTGAAATAACCTATTAGAACATGTGAATCAGCTTTTATTTTGGATCCTGTAATCTGAGGACTTGTTTACTCGTTTGTCCAAAATCTATTTATTGAAAAGGTTACTATGAGCCACAAGCCATGGGGGAGCAAAATAGAGGTTGTCTCCCCCCAAGTGTGGTAGGAAGTCTAGCTGGGAACCCTCACATGAAATAAATAGTCACATATACAACTACAAAATTTTTAAAAAAAAAGATTTTATTTATTTATTTGACAGAGAGAGACACAGCAAGAGAGGGAACACAAGCTCAAGGGAGCTGGAGAGGGAGGAGGAGGCTCCCGGCTGAGCAGGGAGCCGGATACTGGGCTTGATCCCAGGACAGGCATAATTACGATTATTTCTATCACTGAGCATTAAAGCTCATTCAGGGACAAGGTTATGGAGCTGTTCGTTCCTTGTTTCAGATCAGAGAGGCAAAGCCTGTGGGTTCTCTGGGTAGCCGGAAGGGCGCGTGTAGAAAGAAGCCTAAGTGACCCACCGCTACGCTGTGTGGCTGGATGTGAGCTAAACGTGATAGTCAAGTACTTCTTGATTGCCGCGCTGTACCTGCTCTTCTAGGTATACTCTGTGTCGAGACAGAAAACGAATCTTACATTTTAGAGCGTTGTTCTTAAAGTCAATTTCAAATTCGACAGTTCTGTGATACTGAGATTTCACATCCAGACTTAATTTGAGCGTAGGCTGGGGATTTCTGACCAGAAAGTTAAAAAGCGGGTGGCATCGGAAAGGCTCATCGAAACATGAAACTACAACTCCCAGGGGCCTTGGGGCTGGGTCTCGTCCCCAACCCTTTTCCGCCCGGGCTGGGGGTGACCAATGACCGTTAGCTATTTGAATAGACCAATAATATCATGAAACTGTTTAGTCATCCAATCGCACGGAAGAGGGGGAACACCTTAGCCAATCCAAATGCTTGGGGGCGGGGCCGGAGATAGGGGCGGTGAGAGAAGTTTGCTGACTAAGATGGCGACTGAGGCGCAGAGTGAAGGGGAGGTGCCAGCCAGTGATTCCCGCCCGAGGTGAGCCGAGTTCTTGGTCCAGCTACCTAGGAGACGAGGCCGTGGGCTGGTCGTACTGACGCTTTTCCTTTGGGACATAGTGACCCAGCGGGGCGAGGCTTTGTTCTTTTCTCCTACAGCGTCTCGCCCCTTCATGCTTGCGGTCTGGCTCAGGAGCTGAGATCCAGCTTGACCTCCTCTTGGTCCCGCGGATGCTCGTGCGAGGTGGGCAGGTGGCCAAGACTGCAAACCGACCAGTTGTCTTTGCGCTGAGACTTATTTTGGTGGTGAGGAAACTCAAGTCCAGAGCTGTTAAGCGAATTCCCTAACGTCACACAGTGCTGGGAGAGAGTCCTCTTTGTACATTCTAATCTGCTTCGAGGCAGTTTATTGTGTTAAAGTAGGAGCAAGGGAGTGTCCGTTAGAACTGGGTTTGAGTTCTTGGACCAATTAAAAAATACTTTTTTTTATTGTGCTTTAGAATACTTAACATTTTTTAAGTGTGCAAGATAGTACTGTTGACTGTAGGTACAATGTTGTACAGCATACCTCAAGAGCTTATTCATCTTGCTTAACTAGAACTTTATGCCTATTAATTAGTAACTCCCCATTCCCTCTATTCTGGCCCCTGGCAACCAGCATTCCACTCTTTCATTCCATGAATTTGGCTCCTAGCACTCCTAGCACATTTTTTAAGTGTGCACTCCTAGCACATTTTTTAAGTGTGCAAGATAGTACTGTTGACTGTAGGTACAATGTTGTACAGCATACCTCAAGAGCTTATTCATCTTGCTTAACTAGAACTTTATGCCTATTAATTAGTAACTCCCCATTCCCTCTATTCTGGCCCCTGGCAACCAGCATTCCACTCTTTCATTCCATGAATTTGGCTATTTTAGATAATCTCATGTCAGTGGATACCTCATATATGTAAGTGAAATCATTTGTCTTCCTGTAACTGGCTTATGTCACTTAGCATAATGACATGTTGTCACCTATTGCAGAATTTTCTTTTAAAAGCTGAGTAATATTCCATTCTATGTATATACCACATTTTGCTATTGCATTTTTCTGCCCATGGACATTAATAATCTTGGTGATTATTAATTGTGCCTCAGTGAACATGAGACTGCTAGTAATTCTTCAAGATCATGATTGCACTATTTCTGGTTAAATACACAGAAGCAGGATTGCTAGATCATAGAGTAATTCTATTTTGAAAAAAATTTTTTTAAATTTATTTATTTGTCAGGGAGAGAGGGAGAGAGAGAGAGTGAGCACAGGCAGACAGAGTGGCAGGCAGAGGCAGAGGGAGAAGCAGGCTCCCTGCTGAGCAAGGAGCCGGATGTGGGACTCGATCCCAGGACGCCGGGATCATGACCTGAGCCGAAGGCAGCTGCTCAACCAACTGAGCCACCCAGGCGTCCCCTATTTTGAAATTTTTGAGGAACCTCCATAGTATTTATCCTAGCAGTTGCATCATTTTGCGTTCCCATCAACAGTACAGAGGTTTCATTTTCTCTACTCCTCACCAATACTTCTCTTTTGTTTTTGTTTTTGTTTTGATGATAGCCATCCTGACAGGTGTGAGGTGATAACCCACTGTGATAAGGAATGAGGAAGATAGTCCTAGCCTGAGCACCTAGGCAAGAAAAGGGATTAAAAAGGCTTCAAAATTGGAAAGGAAGAACTAAAATTGTTCCTGTTTGCAGACAACATGATCTTATATATAGTAAACCCTAAAGACTAACAGACAGAACTAATAAACACATTTTGTAAAGTTGCAAGATACAAAATCAACATGCAAAAATCAGTTGCATTTCTGTATACTAAAAATGAGCTGTCTGAAAAGGAAATTAGGAAAACAATTCCATTTACAATAGCACCAAAAAGAATAAAATACTCAGGCCAATTTTTAAACCTCTCTGTGCTTCAATTTCTTTACCTATAAATGGACATAAGATGTCTACTCTGGAGAATGTCAGGATTAAATTAGTCTTCTTCTTCTTCTTCTTTTTTTTAAGATTTTATTTATTTATTTGACAGAGATCACAAGCAGGCAGAGAGGCAGGCAGAGAGGGAGGAGGAAGCAAGCTTCCTGCTGAGCAGAGAGCCTGATGTGGGGCTTGATCCTAGGACGCTGGGATCATGACCTGAGCGGAAGGCAGAGGCTTTAACCCACTGAGCCACCCAGGTGCCCCTAGACAGTCTTTTTAAAGTGCGTAGCACTGAGCCTAGCAGGTAATAATCATTCAGTACATGATAGATTTTCCAGGTGAATTTCCAGGTGATCTGGCCATACTCTTGAGACCTTACGTGTCTTAACTGGTTACATATAATAGAATTTAGTAGAGTGAGCTTATTTACATTGTCTCAGTGTAAAGTGCAGACCCTTTGGTTTGGTGTCCCTTGGTACCCTTTGTATTGAATGGGAGATTCCAAGTCTTGGGAAGCTGGGTTTATGAGGGGCCACTGGATTCCTTCCCTAGCTGGGATAGACATGTTTGAATGTGTTGATATCTTAAAAGGAGGAGTTTTTCACTCTCAGAGGTGCCTATAAATGATTGATCATTTTTGCCTGGAAACTGTAGAGGTGACTGTTAAATTCGATCAGCTCATCTCTCATCCTGCTCTAAAATCTTGAATTGTGATGAGAAGATAGAATACAAAACATTATTGTATAGCAGGAGTAGTTTGAATTCCTTTCAACAATGTTGCCAAGTGAATTTAAATTTTAAGTGCTAGTATTAGTTATGTGATCAACAGGTATTCACAGAATCTTATCTGAATTTGAAGCTCTTTTATTAATTTCATGTTGTAAAAGAGAATTTGGATTTCTGTAAGGCTTTTTGAGGGCAGGACACACGTATATTTTTATTACATATTCCCAATGCTTAGCTTTGTGTAGATTGTCAATACTGAATGAATAGTCCTATCTAAGACATAAAATACTCCTTGTGGTGATAAATGCCATACATATTATTTTTTTCCCTGAAGATATTTCTAATGTTCTATTGATGGTGTGACACCTTGTATTCATTCCATAAAGAAGAACTAGCTTTCTATTTCTTCATCATTATTTTAAGCCTGCTCCTAATAACTAGCAATGCTTTAAATTGTTTTAATCAAATTAAATAAGAAAAAGTTGCTCTTGGGGCGCTTGGATGGCATAGTTGGTTGTGTCTTGGTTTCCGCTCAGGTTATGATTTCAGGGTCATGAGCCTGAGTCTGGCTCCATGCTCAGTGTGGGGTCTGTCTGAGATTTTCTCTCCCTTTCCCTGACCTTCCTGCTTGTGTGTTCTCTCTCTCTCAAATAAGTAAATAAATTGTGTAAAAAAAAAAAAATTGCTCTGCCTGTAAAGAATTTTCTCTTTTTGACCTATTGATGGTAAACACCTTTTCCCCTCTGTTTCTGGTCTTTATCAGGTAGAATAATGCTTTAAAATTTTACTAACTTTAATTATACCTTCAAGTTACTCTTAAGTGGACAGTTCTAAGGGGGAATCCACAAATAGGAGCTATCCACTTTACCAACAGCAATATAAAAATAGTTAAGACTTTCAAAGGCCAAAGAGAGAAAAAGCCAAAGTAGAAGGAGCCAAGATGCCCTTCAACAGATGAATGGATAAGGAAGATGTGGCCCATACACACAATGGACTATTACTTAGCCATCACAAAGAATGAATACCCAACTTTTGCCTCAACATGGATGAGACTGGAGGAGATTATGCTAAGCGGAATAAGTCAAACAGAGAAAGTCAATTATCGTATGGTTTCACTTATTTGTGGAACATAAGGGATAGCATGGAGGGCTTTAGAAGGAAGGGAAAAATGAAGGGGGAGAAATTGGGGTAGGAGATGGATCATCAGGAGCTATGGACTCTGGGAAACAAACTGAAGGTTTTGGAGGGGAGGGCGGTGGGGGGATGGGTGAGCATGGTGATGGGTATAAAGGAGCACAGATTGCATGGAGCACTGGGTGTTATATGCAAACAATGAGTCATGGAACAGTACATCAAAAACTAATGATGTACTGTATGGTGACTAACATAAAAATTTTTTTAAATTAAATTAAAAATCATAAAAACAATAAAGCAGGAAAGGAATTAAAGCCACCTCCCCACATAATTGGCAGTAGGGAAATACAGATCAGTACTTTTTGAATTGAAAATATATATAAAGAAAGTGCTAACTATTATTAGATGAAGAGGGAAAATTGATGACAAAGAGTCACAGGCCTTTTTTTAAAAAAGATTATTTATTTATTTATTTGACAGAGAGAGAGAGAGAAATCACAAGTATGCAGAGAGGCAGCAGGGTGGTGGGGGGGAAGCAGCCTCCTGCTGAGCAGAGAGCTCAATTCGGGTCTCGATCCCAGGACCCTGAGATCATAACCTGAGTTGAAGGCAGAGGCCCAACCCACTGAGCCACCCAGGCGCCCCGAGTCACAGGCTTTTTAACCTCAGTATTCACAGGGAAAAAAGAAACCTGCTGCGAATCAGGAAAAGCAAACGGGAATGTTCAGGGTTGTAGGGAAGCAAAGCAAGCTGTGGTAGTGATAACATTTGTCATTTAAGTTGTCATTTGTCATAAGTTTTCATTCCTGTGTCAG